>SEYY01022731.1:15000-17500 GCA_009176605.1 Armadillidium nasatum | reverse complement strand
ACATAAATGGACAATATCTCCATATATAGAGATGATGTAGTGTGAGGAACATCGAAGTCCCTTCAGAATATATACCCTCTATGGAGTTTGTTTAGTAAGAAAAACGCAATACGAAAAGTGAGGCACCAATTATATTAAAAACAAATGAAGGGTTGGATCGCGTGATTTTTCAAGTGAGATATTAAACCTATGTGGAAGATAATGTTGAGTACATAAATCAAAAAATAAAGTGCTTGAGACGTTGAAAAGAATTGGATGTAATAAATTTAGAGTTCAATTGCTATGAACTATTATTTATTTTAGACTGTGTCGACTCTCATTCAAAATATTTTTAAAAATAACGAATATTAAAGTCATCAGTATGATAATAGATGAGTTACAAAGTGAAGGTCATTCCTAAAAAATAAGGAGAGAGAGGGAGGGGGAGGGAGGGGGGGAGAGGGAGAGGGAGAGGGAGAGAGAGAGAGAGAGAGAGAGAGAGAGAGAGAGAGAGAGAGAGAGAGAGAGAGAGAGAGAGCAGAGTCTTGAAGAACACTATAGATTTAAGACTAGTTGTGCCCCTCTGCAAGAGCTGCTATAGAATAACTGGGAAGGAAATCATTTTTATGGTTTCATAGAGGATCAGATGAGAATGAAAGAAATTTGTAAATCAAAGTCTTGTGTAAGAATCTATAAAAAATATTTGAATATGCCAATCGCAAATACAATAAGGTAAGAGAACGAAGAGTCAGAAAGGGAGGGAAAGAAGATCAGTTGAAGGTTCTTTCCAGAAGACATACTGACGATCTGAGTTAAAATTAGATGAATTAAGATAGAACAATAGGACGATGGTAAATGCGGTGAGAGAGACCCTTTTCGGTGCCAATGAAATGAGCTAACATCTCTTAAAAGAAAAGCTGTATATAAGTTGAAAAGCAGAGAAAATTCAGCATTCAATGGCGGGGTTGCAAATTCGGAAGACAAGATTTAAGAACCATAAGAGGGACACCGTCAGGATCAAACATTCTTAGTATTAAGTTTAGACAAAGTAGAAACTTTATAAGATAACTACAACGTTATTCATAAATGAAGAAGGTGGTGAAGGAGGGGACAACAGTGGGATCTAAATTGGAATTTGTAAGGAAAATGTTTGTTCGAAGGTTTCAGTTTTATAAGTGGTAAGATTGCTGTAGAAGTGGGAATGAGTGTACGGAAGAAGAGAACTCTGATAAAGTTAGCATTATCTACAGAGAAAGATTTTAGTACACGAAGAATAAATTTTTGAACAATTTTGTATTGAAAATTAAGTAACACAAGTCTCTGTAATTTAAAAAAACAATAGTAATTGATGAATTCGACATCTCTATAGGATGAGAAGCCTGAGAACCATCAGAATAAAAGCAAGATTTTCGAATTTTGTTGAAAGAAAAGAAAGTTGAATGCACACCTCAGCGCCAAGGAAAACTCCCTGGGTTGTGAGATGTGCTTATCCCTACTGCTGAAGTACTGATCATTTCAAGGAAAATCGAAGTATGACAGAATTAAGAAATAAACAAAATTTAGACTTACATTTCGAAGAGAGTCGAAACTATGATAGAAAATTTCAGAAAATTTGAAAGAGAGATTAAGAGAAAAGGAGAACAGAGCCACGCTCAATATTCACCTGTGACTGAAACTTCTTGATAGAGACAGAAAGCAAATGCACACAATGGGTCTAACATTGAAAAAGATAAATATCTGAGTGTCGGTGAAGAACAAAAAGTGAAGTTTAGAAGAAGAAATATATTTAACATAACGGAAATTAATTAAAATCAATGCAGCAAATATTTTGGATAAAATGACCTACAGTTTCTAAGCTGCTCCAGTTCTAGGGACTCTAAACCTCCTAACTCCCCAAGCCAATCAAAAGAGAACGAGTGGTGGATGAAGGATACGTTTGGATAACGTCTCCCTTGATATCTCAGAGGCTACAGGATTGTAAGTCATATTCAATAGGTTTAAAATAAAGTGTGTGTGTGTGTAGTGTGTAGAAGTAGGACGTTAGGTACTTGAAGGACAAAAACAGCAGAAACTATTAGACACGCTATATAAATTATATTATATATATATATATATATATATATATATATATATATATATATATATATATATATATATATATATATATATATATATATATATATATATATATATATATATATATATAATATATATATATATATATATATATATATAAGACTACTAAATATTCCTTTCATATGATCATTTAAAAAAAAAAAAAAACTAATTTAAGTAGTTGTATATCTAAAGATCTCTTCCCTTCCATAACTCTTTCCCCCTCACCCTATCCCTCTTCCCTTCCTCCCTCCCTTTCTCCCTTTATCCGCTTTTCTCCCTCATTACGTAATTATTAAAGTTTTATTTGCTAGTATAAAGTTGGCAAATTAAATGTACATATATATATATATATATATATATATATATATATATATATATATATATATATATATATATATATATA
>SEYY01022731.1:5000-10000 GCA_009176605.1 Armadillidium nasatum | reverse complement strand
ATATTGAGTTAATTGTCTACAAAGTATTAAAAATTTGAAGGAAATTAAATTGTTAATTATTGAAGTAACCTACTTAAAATTTCCTCCCCTCAAAAAAAAAAAGAGTTAAAAATTTCCTCCAAAAAAAAATTTGAAGGAAATTAAATTGTTAATTATTGAAGTAACCTACTTAAAATTTCCTCCCCTAAAAAAAAAAAAAAAAAAAAAAAAAAAAATGGTTGACGGAAAACGAGATGTACGATTATTAAAAGAAAAACTAAATTAAGTTTTTTTTTCAAATTTTTTAACATTTTTTATTTTATGTTATCAAAAGGTAAAATCAATGCCAAAAATTAAGTAAAAAAAATTATAAAAGTTTTAAGAAATAGACCTATTAGATAGATCTAGGAGGGAGCACTGAAGGGAAGAATTAGATAACTAGGAGGAAGTTCAAAGGTTGAGGTATTAGATAACTAACGGGGGTAATACGGAAGGGGAAAAAGGTATCTTGGAGTTTCAAAAAAAGAAAGAAAAAAAAAATACATATCTTCGAAAATGTTTTGAGCAATCATAGCAGGTAAAAATCAAAACACATTTATAAGAGATTCTTTCATTTCCAAATATATAAGAAGCTGAAAATAAAAATGAGAGAAAAAAATGAAAAAATAGAAAAAAAAATACTTTGAACACTAAAAAGTAAAAAACTCGTGGAAATGGCCAAGTGTTATCTGCTTAAAAAGAACTTTTCAAGAGATCTGTAAGGGAAGACGATGTGAGAGAGAGAGAGAGAGAGAGAGAGAGAGAGAGAGAGAGAGAGTGAGAGAGAGAGAGAGAGTGAGTGAGTGAGTGAGAGAGAGAGAGAGAGAGAGAGAGAGAGAGAGAGAGAGAGAGAGAGAGAGAGAGAGAGAGAGAGAGAGAGAGAGAATGTAAGAAAGAAAAATAAAAAAAAAGAAACAGAGACAGACAGACACGAAGAGAATAAAAGAAAGAAAGAGAAATATAAAATAAGAAAGAGAAAGAGAGAGAGAGAGAGAGAGAGAGAGAGAAGAGAGAGAGAGAGAGAGAGAGAGAGGAAAAGAAGGGGAAATTATCAGGGTCCATTTCGACTTTTAAAGAATTTTTACCCTAAATTCGGAGAAAATTTCTTTTAACATACAGATTCTCCAAAGAGCAACTAGAAATTCGGACCTTTTTTTTTTCTCTCCCTTTTTTTTTTGTACAATTTTCCAATTGCAGTTGGAAATGATGAGGGTTCCCTCTTTCCTATCGGTCAACATGGACATAAATTAAATTAAATATAAATATATATATAATATATATATATATATATATATAATATATATATATATATATATATATATATATATATATATATATATATATATATATATATATATATATATATATATATATATATATATATATATATATATATATATTAAATAGCTTCTCATATGTTTCTACAATGGTACCTTCTCCACCAATAGATTCAAAACGTGAAACAGAATATACAATTACCTAAAAATTAAAAATTTGCATAACAATCAAGAATCAAACCTAACTTAACTTTAACGCAACCTAATATAACCTAATTTATAGTAACGTAACATAACCTTAACTTATATTAATCTAACCTAATAACCTAATGTAGTGTAACTTAACCTAACCTTAACCTAAAGTAACCTAATTTAAAGTAACAATCTAACCTAAGGTAACTTAATCTAACCTAAAGTGACCATCCGTCCCGATTTTTAAGCCGTGTTCCGATTATTTTTAGGGTAAATCGGGACGGATAATAGTATTTTATCCAATTTTTGTTTAAATTAGATAGCAAATATGTATTTTTTTTTGGTAGAATGTCCTTAACTAATAAAAAAACAACAATCGTATTTCTTCTTTATATTAAAAATCACCTTTTATACATTCCTTAAAGCCCTACTGGGGAGGGGGAGCAATGTTCAGAAAGCTCCCGATTTTTGGTCAGAAAATATAGTCACCTTAATCTAACGTAAAGGAATAAAAAAGATGTTACCTGACATAAATGAAACTCACTAACGTAATAAACTAATAAATAAAAATAATAAATTAATAAACATAAATAATAAACAAATAATAAACATAAATAATAAACAAATTATAACTTATTAAACCAATAAACATCGAAATAAACGAAGAGTAAAAAAAATTTTTTTTTTTTAAAAATCAAATTCATATTGAAGTTGAAAAAAGAAAAAATTCAGTTCTTTTTATAAATGAAATCAAATTTTTAATTTTTCTAATTATCAAATAACTACCAATCTTTCCGATACGAATTTTTCTATTGCAATAATAATATAATATATATATATATATATATATATATATATATATATATATATATATATATATATATATATATATATATATATATATATATATTATATAATATATATTATATATATATATATATATATATATATATATATATATATATATATATATATATATATATATATATATATATATATATATATATATATATATATATATATTATATATATATATATATATATATATATATATATATATATATATATATATATATATATATATATATATATATATATATATATATATATATATATATATATATATATATATATATATAATATATATTAATTAATTTTAATTTTCAATAATTTAATTAAAATATTTAACTCCAATTATTAATTTATCAATGCTTATGTTAACATTTAATTTTTTCAAGATATCAAATATTTGGAAATAATAATATAATAATAATAATATAATAATAATAATAATAAATAATAATAATAATAATAATATAATATAATAATTAAAATAATAAATAATAATAATAATAATAATAATAATAATAATAATAAAGCGAGTAAAATAATTTAGTAAACGAAATTAAGAAAAAATATGCATAAACAGTAAGATGTTGGTTGAGTACATTCAGTATATATATATATATATATATATATATATATATATATATATATATATATATATATATATATATATATATATATATATATATATATATATATATATATATATATATATATATATATATATATCCCCCCCCCTTCTCTGTCTCCTAGATCACCCCAACACCCCCAAAATGTTTCCCCAAAATAACACAAAAATTAGGATACAGATTTTTTGATTCAATTTCCTTTTTTATGATTTGTGATGGCAACAAATTGAAATTGATTTATTTTTTTTATTTTATTTTTATTATCGTTAAATATTTTTTTCTTTTTATTATTAGAGAAGGAAAATTTTTTTTTTATTTTTAAAACATTTTCTACTTGTTTGCCTTTCAATTTTTAAGAAGAAAAAAAAAATACTTTATTTATCATTTTCATCCGAAAAACCTGATGGACTTAAATTTAATTTTAAACATCTTTTATAAATGAAGGGGGACCTGTATATAATATATATATATATATATATATATATATATATATATATATATATATATATATATATATATATATATATATATATATATATATTTTTCATCCCATCCATATCCGCTGAGGATCCTCATCAAAATTAACATCCGCATCCATTGCGAAAAATTCTATATATCCGCATCGCAAAAGAGGAAATATGACATGCGATGCATCACGAATTATTATATATATATAATATATATATATATATATATATATATATATATATATATATATATATATATATATATATATATATATATATATATATATATATATATATATATATATATATATATATATATATATATATATATTCCGTACAGAGATGAATTCATGAAAATACTTTTCCATTTTAATTTATTCTAAAGTTCCAAGTGAAAAAAGTATTAACGAGTTTCTCACTAATATCTTCAAACCCCCTTCATTTTCCTACTGTACTCAAACAAAAAAATATAGTTAAAATTTCCATATATAGGATCACTTACGTCTCAACTTAATAGGAATATTCTTACTATAATTGAAGCTTCATTCCTGCAACGCCAGTTCATTCTTATAAATTATAACTCCCTCTCAATTTATAGTTTCTTCAGACACAAAGAATCTCACCCAATGCTTCTGAGATTTGAATTAATTTATTTATTTAAATGTACCAGCTGTAATGCGGCATATGTAAGCAAAACTGGCCTACAATTGAAATTAGGATTGATAAGTATAGATGAGTTTCCTTTATATACCCACCCTTTTTCTTCATTAAATTTCTCTATTTTTCAACATGCATCTTCCCTCCTTGATCGTAGGATTTTGAAGTTTTAAATATTAAAACTCATTGCCTATCTTTAAAAGATCAAGCTTCTTCTATTGTCCTTTTCTGAAATTTCTAAATTCACATCAATAATGAAGTCCTATTTTCCAAAATAGTCCAGAATTTTTTATTTTATTTGTTATTTCAATATTAATATTACTTTATTTTTTATTGCAATTATTATTATTTTAAATATCTTATATATAGTTAATGAATTTATATTTTGATTGTATTTTAAAAAAGAAATTTGTAAAATTTAGTTGTGCTGAAGACGGACCGAGATACTTTGTTAAACGTTCAGTGTATTAAATGTGTATGTGGAAACCCAGTTAGTATTGGCTTTAATTTTTCTTGGAGCTTTTTTAGATTATTCTCCGACCCCCTTACCCTGGTTTCTTATTTCAACATACTTTTACATCATGTAAAATCTATTTGGAATCTATCAGAAAAAAGTGGATAAATTATCCACTTTGTCCTTCTCGCTTCGCCCGGAAGAGACATACTCGGAAAGAAGTTTACAAAATGAAAGCATCAATTCAATATTTTCATAATTTTAAATTTTGTGTGTATAGTTTAATGACAGAGGAGCATGACAAAATATAAAAATCAAAGTAATAAATATTACTTTATTATATTCAGTTTCATGTAATCGCAATGACACAATAATAATAATTAAGTGACATTACCATGACAAAAATCGTAACAAAACAAGGAAAAAAACTTAAATTTAGTAGAGAAGCTGCATCCACTCT
>SEYY01022731.1:0-2500 GCA_009176605.1 Armadillidium nasatum | reverse complement strand
ATAATAATAATAATAATAATAATAATATAATATTAATACTTACATTAATTTAATTTTCATTTTCAACTTTACATAAATAATTTCTAAAAAATAGAATAAATTATTTATTTATAATTTACAATTCGATTTCTGTTTCTAGAAATGTACAGAGCTTTGCTTTTCACTGTTTTAAGTGACTTGAATATTTCAAGAATATCTTATTCTTATTACTATTTTCTAATTATTATTATTATTATTATTATTATTATTATTATTATTATTATTAGAATACCTTAAGAATATCTAATTAATAATTTTATTATTATTATTATTATTACTATTACAATACCTTAAGGATGTACTATTCTTATTATTATTATTATACTTCGAGAATGTCCTATAATTATTATTTATTATTATTATTAGTATTAATAGAACACCTTAAGAATGTCCCATTTCGATTATTATTATTTTCATTCTTAGAATGCCTCTAAAATGTCCTATTATCATTATTATTATTCAATAATAGTAATCTCCATTCCCTAGGAAGGACATACATCCTGTCAGTGGGATCTTTCGAGGAAGATCTTTGGTTTTCACGGGTCCATGGCGGATACCCCTGGCAGGGCCAGGCCTATCGCGGATGCCGGAGATTATTTCCCACCAGTGACAAGAGCACTTCACTAATGTACTCATTTAACGACTGATTCATTCGTAGCTAAGCGCAAGGAGAAACCGCTCAGATTTTCCGCCCCGACCAGGCCTCGAACCCTGGTACTCTCGCTTGCTAGGCGAGTGCTCTACCGCTGAGCTAATTAATTATAATTATAAGCTAATTATTATAATTAATAAAATTATTATTCTTTTTGAAATACTTTAGGTATGTCCAATCATTTTTATTTTTATATTATTAACATCATTATTATAAGAATATCTCAAGAGTGTCCCGTTATTATTATTAATTATACATTAAAAAGAACCGAGCTTGAAGAAATAGGACCATAATTAGAGATCAGAAAGTAGTTCCTTTTTCCAAAGAGGTGAAGGTGCTCACATGGAAGACAGAGAAAATTGTTTACTACGTCAATGAAACTCGAAAAAAATTTTTAAAACCACAGAAGGAAAATAATCAAAAACATTAATATATATTATAAACCATATAATTATATTATATATATATAATATATATATAATATATAAATATATATTATATAAATATATATATATATATAATATATAATATTTAATATATATATATATATATATATAGGTAGTCGTATCCTTATAGATTTTGCGATTTAAGAAAAAGAGATCATAGGCAAACCTTGGAAATTTTTAACTATGTTTTATTTATTCATTTTTATCATTAAAATAATAATAACAAAAGTAATAAATTATTATCAATAATTTCTGTCTTCACGAAAATTATTATTATTATTAATTTGTAATCATATCTGAAATTAGTCAAGAATTGATATTTCCAATCGCGAATTTGTACGAAAAATACAAATTGGATTTCAAATACAAGAAAAACCGTTTCACCATCAAACCCTCCATCATTTTACACTCATTATATTAATGCTTTGTATAAATTCAGCATCATATTTGTTACTATTATTATTATTATTAATATTAAATAATTATTATTACTATTATTATTATTAATTATTAATATTAAATAATTATTATTACTATTATTATTATCATTATTAATGATGTTCTTATTACCATGCCTATTCTTACTATTGTGCATACTAGTTAGTATTTTTTATTTCTTTTTTTATTTTCATAATTTACTATTATAAAATGAAACTAATAAATACTTTTTGTTATTACTATTCTTGTTACTTAAATTGCCATACTATTTATATTACCATTAATATTTAAAATATTGAAATTTTTATTACTATTATTGAAAAATATTAGTTATTATTATTATTATTTACTATTTTTACTATTGTAATAATTATTAACTTACAATTATTTTTTTTAATATTAGTATTTTTTTTAATTTATTTTTAATTTTAACAAAAATAGATTAGGTTAAGATTGAGACTATAATATTTGGCTATAATATCTGAATCCAATATTTGTTTTCGAAGGTAAAAATTTAATCATAATAGAGATAATTTATTATTATGAATAAATTGGATGAACCCAAATGACGAATTCTTAACGTCCAGAAACCCACTTAGTTTTTAATGATTTTTCTTATTCACTCTGTAATTGAAAAATGAATAAAGATTAAAGAGAAATATTATAATTAGATATTTTTATTGTTATTATTTATTATCATTATTAATGTTATATAAAATCGGTTTTGCTTTAACTATTTATTATCATCATTCTTATTTTATTATTATTATTATTTTTATTATTATTATTATTATTATTATTATTATCATCATTATCATCATCATTATTATTATTATTATTATTATTATTATTATTATTATTTTTAGGCCCTTTTTCAGATTATTCAAAAATATACGATAGAATCTACGGTGGTTTAAACGAGTAT
>SEYY01022730.1:0-33272 GCA_009176605.1 Armadillidium nasatum | reverse complement strand
TTTGCGGCGGAGAAAAGTTTTTTGTATCTCGAAGAACAGATTTTGCAGGATTCCGGGATGAAATATAAATTGAATGAGTTTCAGGAGTTTGAAGACGACGGTAATCTCTGAAGGCAGCATCCCTACGGCGTATAGCGCGAGAACAGAACAGAGTTAAACCAAGGTTTATTTGGTTTAGTAGAAGGGAAATAATATGAAATGTACGCCTCCATGTCAGAGAAAATCACCTACTTTATACGTTCAGCACACTCCGAGGGACCCCTCCCACGAAAGCAATAATCATTCCATGGGAAATCAAAGAATTACAACCGAAAGTCAGACCAGTTAGCAGAATCGAAGTACCAGAAACGTCTCCTCGCTGAAGGCGAGGGCCGTTCTTGCGGAAGACTTGAAGAGACAGAACAAGATACGGAGATAAGAAGGTGATCGGATGAACCCAGAGGAGGAAAGAGTTTAACAGTATAAGGAGAAGGATAAGAAGTATTCAAAAGATCAAGTATGTTGGGTTCATCACCAAGACGGTCAGGGCCGGATACGGGTAGGGAGTTGCACCAACTGCTAAAGGTTGTTCTGGATAGAAATGTTGTAGGCGAGTTCACCGGCTGGATGATAACTAGATGAAAGCCATTGGCTGGGGTGAACATTGAAATCACCTAAAATGACGATTTCGGAGAAAGGAGAGGTAGAAATAATGTGCTCTATTTTGGAGTTTAAATGGTTGAAGAATTTTTTTATAGTCAGTAGAATTAAGAGATAAATAGACAGAACAAATAAATTTAGTAGAATTGCAAGAGAGCTTTAAGCCATAAAGTAGAGAATTCAGGAAACTCCAAATAGAGAACGAGAGCAATAACATTATTATATATATATATATATATATATATATATATATATATATATATATATATATATATATATAATATATATATATATATATATATATATATATATATATATATATATATATATAGTATATAATAATAATAATATAATAATAATGTTGCCCTATTCACACATCTACAACACCCTTCACCCCAACTCCAAACACACCAATACACTAATACAAATAATAAAAAATAACTATTTCGTTAAATTTCATTTTAGAAAATTTGGTTATAAACATCAAAATCATTCTAATTGCAAACCAAAATTCCCCTTTTGTATATTTAATGTTAAAGAGCAACTAAAGAACATTGAAATAGGTTCACTCCCCAATTTCTCAAATGTTCAAATGGGAATGTTAATAAACAAACATTCAAGTATCTAATCAAAGTGTATAAAACTTAATTAAAAGAGAGGAGAGGAGAAACTGTAATAGAGAGTGAAGAATAGATTAGAGAGAAGAGAAAAAGGAAAGAAGAGAAAGAAGAGAAGAAGAAAGTAGAGAGAGAGAGAGAGAGAGAGAGAGAGAGAGAGAGAGAGAGAGAGAGAGAGAGAGAGAGAGAGAGAGAGAGAGAGAGAGAGAGAGAGAGAGAGGAGGGAGAGAGAGAGAGAGAGAGAGAGAGAGAGAGAGAGAGAGAGAGAGAGAGAGAGAGAGAGAGAGAGAGAGAGAGAGAGAGAGAGAGAGAGAGAGAGAGAGAGAGAGAGAGAGAGAGAGAGAGAGAGAGAGAGAGAGAGAGAGAGAGAGAGAGAGAGAGAGAGAGAGAGAGAGAGAGAGAGAGAGAGAGAGAGAGAGAGAGAGAGAGAGAGAGAGAGAAAATGGAATTTTAAAAATAATGTCAACAATGTCAACTTCTTTTTCTTTTTGTTGAATTAATTTGAAGAGAAGATTCAAGTTTCCTTTTCGGTCCGACTTTCAATATGTTGTTTTTGTCAACCAATTTTATAAAGTTTTTCACTTCCGTTTCTGTCAGTTCTGCCCATCGAATGAATGCATCTACTTCATTTAATTGTCTTTGTGCAACAAGCTTACTGTAGTATTCAATCACTTTCTCACTAAATGCAACCTGTCTTCTGAAATCTTTACCTTCTTCTTCAGAGAGAGCGCTCCATTCAATTAATTTTTTAAGTGAACTTAAATCATTACTAAGAAATGACTTGTCCATATGACGTACCATTTCAAATGCAAAATCTTTTTTAAACTTTACCATTTCCATTTCTGAAGAAAAAATCCACTCCAAAAAGAAATCAATATCTTGAAAATTCCCTTTTGATAATGAGTATTTAAAATGCCACGCAATATTTTCCACATCTAAAACTAAACTTTCTTTAAAATTTTTAATTTCATTTGAAGACAGAGCAAATTCCAAACTCTTATCAATACATTTTATTTCTTTACAAGAGTACAAATAAAGTTTCCATTCTTGTCTCACATATAATAAGAAATTTTTCAGCCATTCTTTTATCTCCTCTGCAGAAAAAGCCCAATTCAGAATATTTTGAAACTCTTTCCCCTTATTGTCAAGAACTAAAGAAAATAAAACGTACTTTTACATCCTTCATCATTAAATAGTTCCTTTTTGAAACTTTCAATTCTTTCTTTCGGTACACAACATTCAAGAAACAAATCAATTCTCCTTAGATCACAAGCCTCAAAGGATATTTTACCTATCATATTCCCTTGTAACCTTACAATATCTGATTTCTCTTCCATGGTTGCACTTGAAAAAATCAGTCGTATAATATTTTCATCATCAATGGTAAATGGAGAATCAAAAAGCTTATATATTAAGTTCGAGAAATCTAAACGTCTAAAATCTAAGTTAAAGAAAAATGAAAAATAATCCTCTCTCTCTTGGTCAGTAAACACACCAGGCAAATCCCCTTTACTTTTTATTCCTTCAAAGTGTATGAAAAACTTTCTTAAAGGTGGAGAACATTGAATCCAAAAATCTCTTAAAATGTTATGATAATCACATAACTTAGAAGACGATTTATTTTTCATTAAACTCACTATCCTGTGGAAGAAGTAAACAAAATCCAAGTTTTCGGTAACACTTCCCAAAATTGATTCACTACATCCAAAAACATGTGTTGATAAGGCCAACTTAATAAATAAAACAATACATAATGCAACAAAACTGGCTCGAAGAACACCTTCAACTGCCTCTCATCTAAATGGCGAAGCAAAAATATTGCAATTTCAAGATATTTCTGAAATGGTAAAAATAACTGAAGAGGAAACAAATAATTACTTCTGAGTCTACCATTGGATTCAATATCACATATTAAGTATATCAACTTATCTCTAGTAAAAATAAGAGCCTCCTCTTTTTCTGACTCATTCAGCTCTTCAAAGCACTTTTTGAATGCCACATCATTGCAGTTTCTAGAAGTGACACATCGTCAAAAGTCTTCTTAAATTTGTATAATGAAAAACTGTCATCCGTTTTTTCCATTATAATTTGAAGTTTCTCCCAACAAAAAGTAAGACCATATATCGGCCATCTCATTGCGCCCATCGATACAAAAACCATTACAATATACTCCATTTTCAATTTTGGGTTTCTTGTCTTCTGGTAATTGCTCCCATAAAACAGGAATAACATCAGACAAACAGTAATGACAAGCTATACAAAATTTAAGGGAAGGGCTTAATTCAGTGTCCTTTAAAATCTCTCTTGCAGCCTTTTCTTCATTCAAGTATTCCTTTTGAGGTAAAAAAAGAACTTCTGAGGAAAAAAAAAAAGGAACTTCCTCAGAAGTTCTTTTTTAACCTCAAAAGGAAAAACTATAATCGAAGGGCAAATCAAATTCTTCATTATGAAATTTTGCCCATTCTATAGATTGATAGACAAAAAATTACAGGTATTCTTTTTCTCTCAATCCAAAAGGCAATTTCTCCAATGCATTTAATACTTTCTTCTCCACATTTCCAAACCACGGTTCGCTTCCATTATACCACAAACTTTCATCAAGATCAAGATCAAGATCTGGCAGTCTTAAAATTTCCTTTTTGTTGTTTGCAAGTTCAATGGCTATTTGAATCCCACAAAGTTCTTCCAAACGAGAAACCATTTCTAGAAAAGAAATCAGTATATATATATATATATATATATATATATATATATATATATATATATATATATATATATATATATATATATATATATATATATATATATATATATATATATATATATATATATATATATATATATATATATATATATATAATATATGATGGTGCTTGGAACCCCCACTTCAGCTACTCGGCCTTCTGCTGGGGTGCTCCTAGGTTACAGTAGCATTCAACCAAAGTCAAGAAAAGCCAACATGGGCACAACAACTGTTTCAACGAAATTAGAAATGAGAAACATTTTCCGCACGCCAGGATTCGAAACCATTGAAAACAGCGTTGCCATTAGACAATGTACAGAGGGCTCTACCACCAAGCTACGCCACCTCCCAAAGAAGAAGACATAGTAGAGTGGTCTTCAAGCTCTTCTGCTTCGAATCACTGTAGCAACTCGGTACCTATTAAAATCCATGAGGGAACAGGGGCATTCCAGGCTAAATCACCCAGGTGAGGTAACCACTCCAACTCGGATTTTCTTGAAATTTGGTATACAGGGTTGTTTTAACTGGAAAACATGCTGGTTCAAATAAAAATGTTCCAGTTCTCTAGTTACAGGTTCCCCAAAATTGGAGATCCCCCAAAACAATACCTGCTTCAAAAGCCTGAAAAATGTTAGTGGCTAGGACCATATATGTTATATATTTCTAGAATCAGCATGCTTACAGCTTTCATATAAGATTAAAATCAGATCTCAACTTTAAATAGAGAAAAAATTTCCTCAATTTTCCCACTCCCCCCTGATGATATTGGTAAAGACTTTTACATCATTAAAAGGGCTAGCGTATCCCAAAGTTAAGAACATTTACCTAAATTTAATGAAAAAGTTGGTGACTATATGGCATTTGCACTTACAATCATATGACATGAATAGGTTTTATATTGAACTTGGCTGCTAAAGGTCGACATGTTCAGATACACAGCATTTAAAGGTGTGAAAGTCATAGGAAGTTGGGAAAATATATTAAGGGAGTGTGTTCCAGACTTTACCAGAAGAGTACATGTAATACAGAGCATAACGGTTAAGTCTGGGGTCAGAGAGTTGGACAGAGAAAGGATGAGAATGTGTAGAAAGACGTGTTGTAGCTATTCTCAATGGAGAAGGTATGCAACGAGAGAGTTCAGAAGAGCAGTCAGTGTCCATTGTAATAGCGATAGTATAGAGAGAGTGATGCAACAATTCGATGGGCGGAAAGAGACTGGAGAGAATTAGTGAGAGCAGAAGAGTTGATAAGACGAAAAGCCCTAGACTTCACCTTTTCAAAGGAAAGCTGATTGAGTTGAACCACCCCAATTGTGTGATGCATAGTTCATACAGAGACGAATAAAACCCCTATAAAGAGAAAGCAACTTAGGTAGAGTGAAGAAATTCTGAAGGCTACTCAGAACACCTAACCTCTTAGAAGCTTGTTAAGAAAGAGAAGTAATGTGATCTTTCCAAGAAAGATCACAAGAAAAAGAAACACTGAGAATATTGAGGAGAGATAAAGGTTTGAATTGGGTGTTTTTGAAGAAGATATTATAGTTGCGTGAAAGGTTCTGTCGAGTAGAAAGATTGATGAATGAGTTTTTTAAGGCATTGAAAACGACCATGTTTTCTCTGCTCCAATTTGAAATATGAGAAAGAACTGAGGTCAGTTGCTCCAAGGCTGCCCTCTTTGCATGTATTAACTGCTATAGGGAGGGAGGCTTATCAAATTAAAAGGAGTAATGAAGGGTGAAGTCATCAGCATAGGAGTGGATAGAAGATAAAGTAATAGAGAGAAGGTCATTAATGAAAATAAAAAGTGTCGGGGATAGGGCAGATCCTTGAGGAACACCACTAGCCAGAAATCATCCTTGATTGCTCAATGTTGTACTCTCTATAGGATATCTATGTTCTTTCTTAAATGTGGAGCCCAAACTTGTGCACAATACTCTAATGCTGGCCTAACATAGCTATTATATAGCTTGCTTGTAACCTCTTTGCTCTTGTAAACTACATTGCGATTTATTATACCAAACATCTTATTAGCTCTATTCCATGCTTGCAAACACTGATCACCCACTTTCAGATTACTGTTAATAATCACACCTAAATCTTTTTTTTGGCCCACAGTCTCAAACCAATCTCTATTCATATCATAATTAAATCTTTCATTTGAGTAACCTACATAAAGAACTTTGCATTTTTTACTATTAAAATTCATTTGCCACTTATCTGCCATCCAAGGAGTTTATCTAGGTCACTTTGAAGCTTTATACATCCATCATTACTCCTTACTGAGGTGACCACTTTGGTATCATCTCCAAACTTAGAAACCTTACATTTAAGACCTTTGTCTAAATCATTTATATATATGAGGAAAAATAGTGGTTCCAGCAGAGAATCCTGTGGGATCCTACTCTTCACTGTTTCCATAATGACTTATTTCCATTCAGTAGCACACACTGCTATCTGTTCTTCAATCACTCTTTAATCCAATAATGCACCACTCCACCTATATCAAACTGTGACTACTTTTGCATCATCCTCACATGGGGTACCTTGTCAAAATATTAACTAAAATCTAAATATATAACATCAACAGGATCACCCCTGTCTATACATTAAGTAATATATTCCATAATTTCTAGAAGGTTAGTCTGACAATCTACCCTTTCTTAAACCATGCTGGGAATTAAGCAGTATCTTATCATCCAAATGTTTCTCGATAGCATAGAGATAGTTTTCCAAAACTTTTCTAACCAGAGATGTTAAGCTAACTGCCCTATAGTTTCCTAGATCTTCTTCTTCTTTACTACCTTTCTTATACATGATAAATGGGCACCACTTACGACATTATCCAATCTTCAGGTACCTCTCCAAAAGCAATAGATCGTTTAAAAATCAAATACAATGTCTTTGCAATACTGTTACTCTCCTCCTTTAGAATTCTACAATATACACCATCGGGACCTGATGCCTTATTTGAGTCAATATGTTCTATTGAAGATTTATTTTCATTTAACTTGATTTCAAATGTTGCACACCTACTTATCAAATGTATTCTAGAGCTAATAATCCCTATACTGTTATCCAGTCTTTCCTCAGTAAATACTGAAGCAAAATAAGCATTGAAAATATTAACCAAATCCTTATCTGAGCTTCCTAAATTCTTATCAATTTTAACTGGACAAATTTTCTTATCCTTACTTTAAATTTATATAAGCCAAAAACTTTTTCATATCTTTATTACTATTCCTTGTCAAATTAATTTCTACCATTCTCTTTGCTTTTCTTATTGACTGGTTAAGTTCATTCCTAATTCTCTTGCAATGTTGAAAATCTTCCTCCCTACTACTACCTTTGAATATTTTAAAACATCTACGCTTTTCACCGATTTTCTCTTTTATCTCTCTATTTCACCAGCTAGGTATTCTCGTTGCCATGATGATAGGTTTATCTTTAAAACATAGACTGAATATTAGTCAATATCTGCTTGAAGTATTCCCACATGAAAAAACAATTTTGACCATTAAACTTCTTATCCCATTCAATTTCATTAGGCATTGCTCGGAATTTGCTAAAATCAACATTTTTGAAATCTAATATCTTTTCCTTATTGACTTGCAATTTGGTCCCAGACATCACATTCCACTTAAATCTAATTATATAATAATCATTAGACCCTTAAGTCTCCTCTACTCTGACATCATTCACCATATTTTCATCATATGTTAATATTAAATCTAAAAATTCTGCATGCCTCATAGGTTCTTGGACCATCTGACTCAAAAAGTTGTATAAAATTTATAAATAAAAAATTTTTTTTATATAAATACCGAACTTCTATTAACCATACTACTCAAAGTAGTTCACTCAATGTCTGGAAAATTAAAATCTCCCATTATGACTATCCCTTTTACAGTATTTTGACATGCTACCTTGATTTCCTTCACTATTTCTTCATCTAATGCTTGCCTCTGATCAGGAGCTCTATAAAATGACCCTATCCTGTATGATTTATTATGTTTAAGAATATCTACCCACAAAGATTACACATCATGATTTGTTTTAATGTCAGATAGGGACTGACCGGGGCTGGAATTTTGCCTGGGATGGAGCTGGGTTTACCCAAATTTGGCCAGGGCTGGGGTGCCTAAAATTTATTGAGAGATCAAAAGCACTGAAATTTTAGGTTAAGAAAATTAGATATAAATTTAATTGAGGTTTATTTAATTATAAGGAGTAGAATAGCTAACGTTCACTTAAATTAATGATTATATGCATTTTATATATATAAAAATAAAAAAAAATTCAGAAAATTACTAAAAAGTTAAAAAAGTACAAAAGTTTTTGATATTTTTTTTTTTTCCTGATTCACAACAGATTCAACAATCAACAGGTTTACCTAGGAAAGACCCTAAGGTAAAGATTGAAAATTTTAAGATATAAAATTATTAATATAACCTATATTTATACATATCATTGTTATTTTACTGATATGTATCCAACTTGTATCATTTAGCTACATTATTTCAAAATTATTATTTTGTTTATCCTTTCAGTCATTATGGTTAAAAGATCAGCTTTAGCAGTATGGGAGTACTTTACAATGTTTCAGGATAGGCTCAAAATAGCTAAATGTAACATCTGCTGCCAGGATATTATAAGAGGACCTCCTTGTGCCCCAAGCAAAAATTTTTCAATCATATCTTTATGGGGGCAACTAAAATCAAAACACAAAGATGAACATTCACTAGCAGAAGAGGGGCGGTCACAAAAGAAAAAGAAAATATTAAAAAAACAAGAAAAAATTTTAATTCTCATATTTTTTTTATTTAATCCACCATTAATAAGTAAAAATTGCCATTTTAACCCTGGCAGATAAACCCTGGTTTTCCCTGTTTTTTAGCTGGGGCCGGGGCTGAGGTCAGTAAAAATGGCTGGGGTTTGCCGGGTTCCCGGTCAGTTCATAATGTCTGATATTAACACTGATTCAATATTCTTTAAACAAAGTATTACATCTCCACCACTCCTTTCTCTACGCTGGTATAGGTAAAACGAGTATCTGTCTATTTCATATTGGTGTAGGGAGTCATTGACCTATGCTTCAGTAATGCAAACAATGTCAAGATCCTCCTCTACGATATAACTAGTCAACTCATCTGTTACTAAGGCTCTGAGCAGTGATAAGAAGAGTAACTATAATAAGCAAATAACTTTTTTTTTTTTTTTTTTTCTAATGAATTTAATTTGATTAAGAATTTTTTTTATTACTTCATTGAATATTTACATAACTTAAATTAGAAATATTTACTTTGTTTACAACACTGACTATAAATAAAGTTACCAATAAAGTAATATTGTCATTTCTGCTATTTATTTAAAGAAATTCTAACATTTTCAAACATTTAATTTTATTTTTCTAAAGAGAATAATTATACTGTTAATTTAAACAAATTTTATGCTTATTAAATTTATCATTTCTTTTACCTAAGTATTTCAGTCATTAATTCATTATATTTTAATGAGTTTCACTTATGAGAATTAAATAGTTAAAATTTGATATTCAAATAACTGCTTCAACAATTTTAACTTACTTGCTCAGTCTCTAATCTTCTCAATCCTAGGAATTTGCAAAGCCAAATATCTTTCTTTAATTGTAATAAACTACTGGAGGTTTTGAAATTTAAATAAAAATCATATAATGTTAAACTGAAAAGCAAAAAAAAGTTAATAGTATTAGTAAGCATCAACTTTGATTACGAGTTGAAAACACAAATCATTCATTGAGGTTATTGAGATCTGCAGGAAGAAATTTATCTACAACAATCTAAATAAAATAAAAGTCTCATTCGAACACTAAATAAAAACACATAATAGTCTCATCTCCCTCAGACCCATGCCCCATCTCTCGACAGTATTTGTAAGTTTTAATCATCAGTCTCCACTCATAACATTCTTTCGGACAATAATCTTGAACAATGGATTAGAAATAACAAAAATGACTTCCTTACCACAAAATTCGAAAATTACACAACTCACCTTAGATAGAAGGAAATTTAACACCAAGAATGTATCTTACAAACAATAGAATTTAAAAAAAAAACAAAAAAAAAAAAAAAACACAAGAATTAACTTTCAATACCCTAATGACATACCCCACCAACATTATGAAGTTCTAATATTGGGCTTAAAGGAAGAATACAAACGACCAAGTCTTAAAAAAGTATATATGAAGATAAACATATTTAATTCTATTTATAGATTATAAAATTAAGTATTATTAATTAACATTAGGAGAGCATCATGAGCTCCCATTGCGTGTGAACGTGGTTCACTCGCTCTGAACTGGTGATGGCCTGAAGGGGAGTATTTTGTCTGCCTGGAAAGATGGCATATCCCTTCGTCGGTGAGCTCCGCTCTCAAAAAATAATAATAATAATAATAATAAAAAGCAAACAAAATTAACAAATAAAATTTTAATTTGCGAAATTCTGAAATAACATCAATATTAGCTTTCAATATATATATATATATATATATATATATATATATATATATAATATATATATATATATATATATATATATATATATATATATATATATATATATATATATATATATATATATATATATGGTAAAGGTGGAGAATGTTTCTGAGTTTCGATTGTTAAAAAATATCGAAAATCGAAAATATCGGAGAAGCCTATCGTAAACAAGAGAGTTGCCAGAGGTACTATTACTAGACATGCACACAATTATTATTACTTTTATAGCAGAACCTAATTCGACTTATCATAACCTGAACTACCGAAGTTGCCGTAAAAAGAGAATATAAAGATTATTGTTACTTACTTTTCTAGCCGAACCTAATTCGACTTATCATAACCTGAACTAACGAAGTTGCCGTAAAAAGAGAATATAAAGAGGCGTAACGTACAGAAGAACGTAACAAGAACGCACTACAATGACAGTGAAAGAAAGGAAACTGAGCTATGAAACGAAACTGAGTTATAAAAAAACGTTATAGGCAGGAAAGTATCGATTAAAATAAAATATTGACATAAAAAAATATTGATATAAAAAATATCGAAACTCAGAAACAATCTCCACCTAAGCCTATATATATAAATTGTAAGTATATTATACTTCATATTCACGATAGATTTTATGTAAAATTAAAGTCTGCTGAAAGAGAATTCGAAACCAAGACCTCTAAGATAGTAAGTCAAAGCGCTACCAGCTGAGCCATGACAGTTCAAAAGGAGATCACAATGAGAAGGCACATGAAATGCGACTCACGCAGGCTAACTCTATAAGGGTCCACCCCCTGACAGTTACGAATCTGTTATCTTAGTTTGAGTGCAGTCGAGGGGGAGGGAGGAGGATGTTCTTTGAGTTCGTCTGCGTGAGTCGTATTTTATGAGCCTTCTCATTGTGGTTTCCTTTTGAACTGTAATGGCTCAGCTGGTAGTGCTTTGATTTACCATCTTTGAGGTCTCGGTTTCGAATCCTCATTTAGCAGATTTGAATTTTACATATATATATATATATATATATATATATATATATATATATATATATATATATATATATATATATATATATATATATATATATATATATATATATATATATATATATATATATATATATATATATATATATATATATAAGTATATAAAATTTAAAGCAGCATGACAGCAGTCACAAATTTCATTACAACTGAGAATACTTTTTAAAAAGTCAAAGAAGAAAAAGTGAATTTTGTAATACAAAATTAATTAAAAATTAACAAATTTTAATCATTCAACTCATGAGGATTTTCATCCTTTGGAAATTAAGGAAAAAAAATATTTAAGTTTTTAAAGAGAGAGACAATGGAATTTAAAGAATAACATCAACAATGTCAAATTCTTTTAGTTTTTGTTGAATTAATTTGAAGAGAAGATTCCAGTTTCCTTTTCGGTCGGACTTTCAATATGTTGTTGTTTTTGTCAACCAATTTTATAAAGTTTTTTACTTCCGTTTCTGTTAGTTCTGCCCATTCAATGAATGTATTTACTTCATTTAATTGTCTTTTTGCAACAAACTTACTGTAGTATTCAATCACTTTCTCACTAAATGCAAGCTGTCTTCTGAAATCTTTACATTCTTCTTCAGAGAGAGCGCTCCATTCAATGAATTTTTTAAGTGAACTTAAATCATTACTAAGAAATGACTGATCCATTTGACGTACCATTTCAAATGCAAAATCTTTTTTAAACTTTACCATTTCGATTTCTGAAGAAAAAATCCATTCCAAAAAGAAATCAATATCTTGAAAATCCCCTTTTAATATCGAGTGTTTAAAATACCACATAATGTTTCCCACATCTAAAACAAAACTCTCTTTAAAATTTTGAATTTCATTTGAAGACAGAGCAAATTCCAAACTCTTATCAATACATTTTAATTCTTTACAAGAGTACAAAGTATATTTCCATTTTTGTCTCACATATAATAAGAAATTTTTCAGCCATTCTTTTATCTCCTCTGCAGAAAAAGCCCAATTCAGAATATTTTGAAACTCTTTCCCCTTATTGTCAAGAACTAAGAAAAATAAAACTTGTTTACATCCTCATCATTAAATAGTTCCTTTTTGAAACTTTCAATTCTTCCTTTCGGTACACAACATTCAATAAACAAATCAATTCTCCTTAGATCACAAGCCTCAAAGGATATTTTACCTATCCTATTCCCTTGTAACCTTACAATATCTGATTTCTCTTCCAAGGTTGCACTTGAAAAAATCAGTCGTATAATTTTTTCATCTTCAATGGTAAATGGAGAATCAAAAAGCTCACATATTACGTACGAGAAATCTAAATGTTCAAAATCTGAAGTGAAGGTCAGATATAAAATAATCATCTCTCTCTTCGTAAGTAAACGCACTAAGCATATCTCTTTTATTTATTCCTTCCAAGCGGAAGAAAAACCTTTTTAAAGATGGAGAACTTTGAATCCAAAAATCTCTCAAAATGTTATGATAATCACATAACTTAGAAGACGATTTATTTTTTATTAAACTCACTATCCTGTGGAGAAGTAAACAAAATCCAGTTTTCGGTAACACTTCCCAAAATTGACTCACTATATCCATAAACATGTGTTGATAAGGCCAACTTAATGAATGAAACAATACATAATGCAACATAACTGGCTGGAAGAACACCTTCAACTGCCTCTCATCTAAATGGCGAAGCAAAAATATTGCAATTTCAAGATATTTCTGAAATGGTAAAAATAACTGAAGAGGAAACAAATAATTACTTCTGAGTCTACCATTGGATTCAATAGTCACATATTAAGTATATCAACTTATCTCTAGTAAAAATCAGAGCCTCCTCTTTTTCTGACTCATTTAACTCTTCAAAGAGCACTTTTTGAAGTGCCACATCATTGCCAGTTTCTACAATACACATCGTCAAAAGTCTTTCTTAAGTTTGTATAATGAAAAACTGTCATCCTTTTCTTCCATTATAATTTCAAGTTCTCCCAACAAAAAGTAAGACCATAAATCGGCCATCTTCATTGCGCCCACCGATACAAAAACCATTACAATATACTCCATTTTCAATTTTGGGTCTCTTGTCTTCTGGTAATTGCTCCCATAAAACAGGAATAACATCAGACAAACAGTAATGACAAGCTATACAAAATTTAAGGGAAGGGCTTAATTCAGTGTCCTTTAAAATCTCTCTTGCAGCCTTTTCTTTATTAAGTATTCCTTTTGAGGTAAAAAAAGAACTTCTGAGGAAGGAACAACTATAATCGAAGGGCAAATCAAACTCTTTCTTATGAAATTTTGCCCATTCTATAGACTGAGTTAGACAAAAAATAACTACAGGTATTGGTATCTTTCCTCTCAATCCAAAAGGCAATTTCTCCAATTCATCTAATACTTTCTTCTCCATATTTTCAAACCACGGTTTGTTTCTATAATACCACAAACTATCATAGAGATTAAGATCTGGCAGTCTTAAAATTTCCTTTTTGAACTCTAATTCGTTTGCAAGCTCAATGGCCATTTGAAT
This sequence comes from Armadillidium nasatum, assembly GCA_009176605.1. Taxonomy (NCBI): domain Eukaryota; kingdom Metazoa; phylum Arthropoda; class Malacostraca; order Isopoda; family Armadillidiidae; genus Armadillidium; species Armadillidium nasatum. The sequence continues at coordinate 19,211 of SEYY01022730.1, read as the reverse complement.
TCCACAAAGGTTCTTCCAAACGAGAAACCATTTCTGGAAAAGAAATCAGTATATATATATATATATATATATATATATATATATATATATATATATATATATATATATATATATATATATATATATATATATATATATATATATATATATATATATATATATATATATATATATATATATATATATATATATATATATATATGAACTGACTGTGGCCCTGGTCCCGTCAAACACAGGCCCCAGCTAAAAATCAGGAAAAACCGGAGTTTGCCTGCCGTGTTAAAATGGCAAATTATACTAAGTTTAAATTTTTTTTTTTTTAATTTTCAGCCGATTCTTCTGAAATTTTCAGTGTAAATTGTTTTTTCCTGGTGAAAACAGTGCATTTCTAGCGGTTTTCTGAGTCTAACTAAAAAAATTTTTTTTTTTTTGTGGAAATTTGACCATTTTTCAAATGAATGGTGGGGGCCAAACCACTTTTCGGAATATCCTGAAATTTGGACAACATATTCAAAAATTTATTTGTAACAAAAATTTCTAACAGACTTTTGTTCCTAGAGTTATAGAAAAAAATGTTATAAGCTGAAAACTGATCAACTATCGAAAAAATCCACTTTTTCAGGGAAAAAAAAAAAAAAAACTATAACATTTCTTATTTTAGTTGGGTATATAGAGGAGGGATGGGGCTATAAATTCATTTCTACATTTTATTCGATGCGATTCGGTGGTTTCGAGATATAGCCTTCAAAAAGGTCCATTTTTTTTACCAAATTTCAAAAATTCCCAAAGTTTGCGAGACTATATTTCGCTTCAAACAAAAAGCATTTAATAATGCATTAAAAAGTAGTTGCCTTGTTCTCCTCTAAACAATATCAAAATAAAATAAAAAATTAGTAGGTAGCGTTTTTTAATTAATTTTTTTAAAAAAAAAAAAAAAATTTTTTCCAATTTTTTTTTCAAGTGCTTATAACTTTTTTTTCTAAACGTGATATCAAAAATCTGTTCCCACCAATTTAAGAAATTGAGGCTAACATTATTCAGTTAAATTTCAGCTCATATGGACCAGTAGTTTGACACAGTTGTTCATTGGGTCCTAATAACTTTCAAACCGTTATAGACTCAGAAAAAATTCTCAAAATCAACCCACAACTTTGGGAAATTTCAGCTCAATCATTCAAATAAAAAAAAAATTTTCAAACAAAAGAAAATTAAGATTTTTTTTCTTGTTTTTTCAATATTTTCTTTTTCATTTCTGTTTCTTTTGACCGCTCCTTTTCTGCTAGTGAATGTTCATCTTTGTGTTTTGATTTTAGATGCCCCATAAAGATTTGGTTGAAATTTTTTAACTTGTGACACCCGGTGTCCTCTTCTAATTTCCTTGCTTCAGATGTTACATTTAGCTATTTCGAGCCTATCCTGAAACATTGTAAAGTACTCCAATACCTGAGACTAACCAATCAGCAATGCCTCAGCCTTCCCCTTGGGAAACCCGACATCACAACTGGTAACCTTAGGTTCATCCCCATCAGAAAGACAGCCAAACCTCTTACTGCAGATCACAGGTCTAGTGTTCCTAGAGATCCTAATTTTATTGTTCCTATTCTGTACAACGCTCCATCTATCTGCAGTCCTATCTACCTCTATAGCCCTTCCCCTCTCAAATTCCTGCCTAGGTGAGTCACTTGTTCTATGTACTCCTTTACCTTACCATTAGCCTACCCCCCCTCTACTTCTTGCTTACATGAGTCCCTTAGTCTCCACAAAATCCCTACTAACCTTTTTCTTAACACTTCCCTCCCTTCTCAACTCAGAAACCCATTCACTCATCCTACCTACTTCCAACTGCAAAGATTCAGATCTTTCATCTCAGCCAACTCCTTATTTAACCTTTCAATCTCCTTCCTCATTAACACATGTTCAGCTTTCAGAATACAAATAGTACAGTCACAACATCCTCTCCTCTCACAATTCCACAGATGCTTCACACAACATACATACTCAAGTTATAATTTTTTTTTTTTTAAAAAAGGCCTAACTTTAACCTAGGGGCTCTCAACAACAATCTAACTTTGGTAATAAATTAAATATATAGTATATTTTCTCTGTAAGCCTAGTTAAATAGTAAGCTACTCACTAAAATTAAAAATAAATTAACTAAAAGCAAATATTTTGAATTAAAAAAAAAAAAAAAAAGAACTTGCTAGGGCTTTAGAAAAAGTAGGCTTACTTTAACTTAGGTTATCAGAAACTTAATTTGAATAACTGGGTACGATTACTGTCAACACGACCATCTAATTAAAACTTTTGAATTAAATCAGAAATTAAACAATTTTAACCAGAATTTAACCAATTTTACAAGAAATCAAAACAATATATAATTGGCCGAATGTATCAAATGCTTCATTAGGCTTACCCTAGCCTTTAGTTATTTACCCAATTCTAAATATTCCAGAAATCACACCTTAATACCAAATTAAAAAAAAAAAATAAAAAAATAAAAAAAATAAAAAAAATAAAAAAAACTATCAATTATACTAAAATGAATCACCCAACAATACAAAATAACTTAAAAATAAACAATTTCTTCAAGTAAGATAAAGAGCTCACTTAAAACATAACCTCCTCTGGTCAAAGCACAACACCAACATATATATATATATATATATATATATATATATATATATATATATATATATATATATATATATATATATATATATATATATATATATATATATATATATATATATATATATATATATATATATATATATATATATATATATATATATATATATATATATATATATATATATATATATATATATATATATATATATATATATATATATATATATATATATATATATATATATATATATATATATATATATATATATATATATATACCACAGTCTTATGGCGACTTTAAAAGAAATTACATTATTACCCCTAAAAGAATTGAATGAGATTGGAGGAGGAGGAATAACTCCGGAATTGACTAAGGTTTGACCAAAAAGTTCAGCTTTAGTAGAAGGCAAAACAGCTGTTGTGCCATTCGAAGATACAAGAGGAGAAAAAGATGAAGGAGCAAAGTTAAAGTTGACATTTTTTAAAAATGACAAGAAAAATCTGAATTATTATTTCATTTTCTAAAAAGAAATGAGCTTTTTGAGGTTACAAAGAAAAGATTATGTACGATTTCCAAGACAAAATATAAGTTGCAAGAGTTCCTGGAGTTTGAAGACAACTGTAATCTCTGAATGCAGCATCCCAGTGGCGAATAGAACGAGAACAAGCAGAATTAAACCAAGATTAGATAGGTTTAGTTGAGGGAAAGGACATGGAATGTATGCCTATGCCTCAATGTCAGGAAATCACCTTTGTTATGAGCTCTGCACACTCGGAAGGATCCCTTCCCCGGAAGCAATAATCTTTCTACAAGAAATCAAAGAAGTACTACCAAAAGTTAGACTAGTTGGCATAACCAAAATGACACTAACGTTTTATCGCATTAGATGGGGTCCAATTCTGTGGAAAGCTTGAAAATTACAAAAATTACTTAGATTTGAAATATTCAAGCTGCTGGATTCGGTTTGGGATTCAATTCAGTTTCGGAAGTTCTGGATTCGGATTTGAATTTGGGTATTTAAAAATTGGCAGGATTTGGATTCAAAGGTTAACTCCAGCCAGAATCTGGTTCAGATTCGAAAGTTGCTGGATGCACCCACCATATATATATATATATATATATATATATATATATATATATATATATATATATATATATATATATATATATATATATATATATATATATATATATATATATATATATATATATATATATATATATATATATATATATATATATATATATATATTGTTAAGATTCTTCAGAAAATACATATTAAGTGATTAATTTCTATTCATTTTGCAAGTAGTACTAAAGATTTAATACCTTATCACTTTCCTAAGTAAATAAGTCGTAAAGTGCACCAGATTTCCCCTTGAATGACTTAAGCCAATTAACTTTATTAATCATAAAACGTAATAAGAAGAGTAACAATAGTAAGCAAATATTAAGTTTTTGGCTTGGATGTTTTTTTTTTTCTCTCTTAAATTTCATTTGATTAAGATTTTTTTCCATTACTTTATTGAATACTTACACTACTTCAAATAAGATAAATTTACTCTGTTTACTTAACTTCCTTTAATTAAAGTTACCAATAAAGTCAGTTATCCATTTGTGAACTACTATAGTCATTTCTTTTCTTATTTAAAGAAATTCATACATTTACAAAGAATTTAATTTTATTTTATTTTTCTAAAGAAAATTTAAAATTTTTTACGTTTAAGTTTATTATTTCTTTTAATCGTAAGTTAATTGGTCACTAATTCATTATCATTTTAATTGGTTTCACTTATGAGAATTAAACTGTTGAAATTTGATACTCAAATAATTGCTTTGACAATTTTAACTTACTTGCTCAGTCCCTCCTCTTCTCAATCCTAGGAATTGTAATAAAATACGAAAGGCCTTGATGTTTAAATAAAATTTTATCTCTTAAACTGGAAAAAAAAGTTAAAAGTATAGTAATAATAAACATCAACTTTGATTATAAGAGGTGACAACAGGATGTAATATCATTCACTGAGGTCAATGAGATCTACAGTAAGAAATTTATCTACAACAAACTAAATAAAATTAATAAAATATTTATTCAAATATTATTTAACGCATTATATAAATTAATCCTTAAATAGATTGTCTTTTCACACAGTCGCATCCCCCTAGCTGTTTCTAGACTAAACACTGTGCTTACTACTGATGTAGGTAAACTACCATTAAAATCTGAAATACTTTTTCACTCCCCTGGACTTGACCACCATCAGTGTATGAGATCATGTTGTATCTCTGATCTAGGAAGGTTTTATCCATTACACTGATTAATAATATGAAGGCTTCTTACTTGTTCAAATCAATATAAAAAATTTAAAATAATAGAATGTAAGGAATCTATTTCATTTTATAAACACCAATATCATTTTCATTGAATACCAAAATGTTCTCTATTTATGTGATAAAGAATATTGAAATTTAATCTTCCCTATTTATCCCAATTGGTGAAATAGGAATGTCAATAAATAAATATTTCTGTATCTAATCATGAGAAATAATTCAAGATATTTAAAAAAAAAAAAATCCAATATTTAAAAAAAATAAAAAATAAATAAATGAATAAATAAAAAAAAAATACATATATTGATAATATATAATGCATAATTTATTCTTTTCTTCCAGAAGTTTTTACTTTGTGAGAAATTTTTGTATTTGAACATTTCATAAGCATCCACTTGGACTATTCCAAACAAAACAAGTTGTTAGCATATGAAATAAACACAGATATAAGAACATAAGAAGCAACTCTTGGTCACTTCATTTCGAGAAAGACCTTTTTTTCTTGCATTAATCAAATCCTCTGATCTATGAATAAGTGACATTTATGTTAATACTGCCTGTTAGCTAATAATATCTTTAAAATATTAAGAAATGCTTTATTTTTACAAATTGTTCCTGTTATAGAGAACCACAAATTCTGGAGCCTATCTACGAAAACTGATTGACTGAGAAGTATCACACAGAAGGAACAGCTAACCTCTCCTATGTGGTGGAAAACTTTGTAATATCCATTTTCTCACACTAGGACTTTCTTATTTTTATTGCACATTAACTTCAATTCTTTATTTGTATTTTATTTTTATGTGTTTAATTATATTTGGTAACCAGTGAAATTACCTTCATTTTATTTACTTTAATTTTTTGCATCTCACATTACACCTTTGTCTGTTTCAGTATTAATAAATTACAAGGGTTATTCCATCTGGCATGAGTGGTTGCTGTGTGGAGGAGTGTTTTAGATACATTGTGGGACAACTAACAAAATAAAACCATCACAATTTAATTCCTTACCTTAAATAATACATTAAACCTACTATTAAACCTACAAGCATGTTAATATATTAACCTAATAAAATTAATTAATTACGTAAGTTATTTAAACTATTTTTAAAAAAGTAAAACCTATTTTAAATTTTACATAAAAATAACAAAAATGTTACTGATTAGAAACAATTCACGTATTTAAATTTTAAAGAAAAACAAATAAACTAATTATTTTTAAAAATATTTTATGGTTCTTTGTCATTATTTAATTTTTATTATTATATTAAGATAAATATTAAAATTTAAAAAAAAAAAATTATTTTTAACGTGGGAACTCAACATTTAAATTTTGAAGAAAAATAAAAAATAATTACTTTAATTAGAATATAAGAAAATAGAGAGAGAGCTTTTAATAGAATATTAAATGTAAGTGACTTGGTTTGATTAAATTAATTATTAATAAAAATAATTATCTTAGGAAAATATATATTTTGTGGAGATTGCTGAACACTAACATATTTGAACACTATCATTTTATACTTTTTGTTTACTTTTTTTTTTATTCACCTCTACAATGTATATTACTACATAATTCCATGAAACAAGTTAACTACAATAAATTATTTTGAGTAAGTTATTTTTTTTTAATATTTATCAACTTTTGTACATACTGATCTTTCACCTATTTTTAAATTTTAAAACATTTACATTTAGATTAAGATTTTTAAAAGTTTCATTTTTTTTTTGTTAATTATATTATTATTATTGCACTTGATTTTTTAACATTAATATTACTTTTGAAAGCACTTTGATTTAAACTTTTTTTTTCCTTATTTATTTAATGTAATCACTCTATTTTATTTTTCCTTATTTATTTACACATTTTTTGATTAACAGGACTTTTTTTTTTTTTTTACAATGCAGCATCACAGTTATTATTATTATTAGAATCCCCTAAGTCTCCCACCTTGAAATATGACTTAACATTAATCTTGTTCACGCAGTCAATCCTCTTTCTGTTCCAATAGTAGATGTTATTTCCTAATCTTCTTACCACAGAATATGGCCCCTGGTATGCTGATGCAAAATTTACTTTATCCATACTGGGCATCTTTAATTAGTATATATTTGCATTGGCACATATATTTTCGCCTTTCTTGATTTAAATTTTGGAGACAAAGGCATCGAGAATAATGTTTGTAATTTTTCTGCATAAGTTTGTTGTCACAAAGGCCAAGAATTATTTGAAGGTTCTATCAATACACCAGAAATTCTTATATTCTGACCATAACATCAATAGCGTTGGAGATAGGACACAATCATCAAACGGAGCATGCAAAGGCAAATAAGTGAAAATGGTAATAGCTCAAGCCAGCTGTACTACTGATCTCTGTTAATATTGTTCTGAATGTTGAAAAAAGTGTTTTGTGGAAATTTTCAATCAGATCATTACTCTGTGGACATTGTGCTGTTGTAAATCTGTGGGTAGATCCCAAATTTACACAAGATGTCTTAAAACCTTGACTTGAGAACTGAGGACCTCTATCAGTAACGAATGTTTACCAGCAATTCTTTTACCATTGTATCTGTAATCGCTTTAGCTTCTATATTTTTCAAAGGGATATCTGCTGTATCTATCTATTAGTGTTAAAAGATACTTGTACCCTTTAATGTCAGGTAATTTTAAAATATCTAAATGGAACACTTCAAATTTATGCCCAACTAGTGCAAATTTTTCATGTGGAGGACAAACCCTGCCCACACTAACAATATCACCTTGGGAGATACATATTTTCACCTCCATGAAATTTTAAATGATACAAACTTTGAATAAAAGAAAGAAAACTCTACAATAGTTCACAGAATATATATATCTGCTTCTGAATTAAGTTTTAAACATCAAAATCATTCTAACTGTAAACCAAAATTCGTTTTTCATATACTTAATGTGAAAGAGCAAACTAAAGAATATTGAAATAGGTTCCCTATTTCTTAAATGTTCAAATGGGGAAGTTAATAAACAAACAATTAAGTATCTAATCATGAGAAATACTTTATTGTATATATATATATATATATATATATATATATATATATATATATATATATATATATATATATATATATATATATATATATATATATATATATATATATATATATATATATATATATATATATATATATATATATATATATATATATGGGATGAACTCATCTAGTTCAATTTCTTCATTTTCATGCATTACTTTTCTTTTCGAAACTTCAAGTGAAGATTCATCAGGATTTTGCAAGATACTGTTTAAGAAATCATCTTTCATTTGTTCTTCGCGTAATTTTTTATAATTAAATTGATTAAACTTTCTAAATATATCTGCAGCAGAAGTTTTGAAGATAGCAGATATAAAAGAAAGAGTATCAAATTCATTTTCTTCATTATCTTGAATCATGTTTATATAGCCACATTGAGTCCTTTAAATGTTCAATACTTAATACTAAAAGTATTCAGCGTAAAACTTTGAACATTTTTTTTTTTTTAAGAAAAATAAAGAAAAAAAAAATTTTTAGGTTTTTACAAAAGAAAAAAATTTTTAAGGTATTGAAAAGACAAAATAAATAAGGAAATATAATATAGGAATGGGTCACATTCAAATTGTGTGTTTTTTAATATTTACATGATTTCTTTTGACTCTTTATAAGTGCTAATTTTTATTGGATTTCACTTGCTTTAAATAATGTATGGTTGTTAAAAATTTAAGGTGGTAATTCCCATATAACATGCAATGTTTTAATGATTTAACATTTGAAACTATATTTTGAAATACTCAGGTAACAGGATTAGTATGTAATTTTATACTAGAAACATTGCAAATTAAAATTTCCAATGTTTTTAGTGGGAGGAGACCATAATGGGATGAACTCATCTCTAGATTTATTAAAGTTGAATATATTTTAAACTTAGATTTTTAAAACAATTTGTTATAATATAATAGGATCTGGAAACCTTTGAAACTGGCAACTATGGTTTGTTTTGTTTATTTAGTTGCAGAGGAGAAGGGATGTGTTGGAACCGGCTAAAGATATATAGCTTTGATTGTCTGCTACTAAGATTAATTTGGTATGTCTTAGATATTATTGTGCCTTATTATTCTGAATGGCCTAAATAATAAAGTGTAAACAAATATTCTCTTAAATAAACATTGTTAGTTATTGCAGTGAGTTTGACTACCTTGTAATGCTAATGTATAGGGCAGTCATAGTGGAAGCTGAATTTAATAGGTCAACCTTAAGCCAAAGGTTCAATTGTAAAACCTCACAGTTATATATATATATATATATATATATATATATATATATATATATATATATATATATATATATATATATATATATATATATATATATATATATATATATATATATATATATATATATATATATATATATATATATAAAATTACAAAGTGTATATAAACCTAAAGAACCATGGCAACTGTAAGTGACTAATTTCATTACAACTGAGAATACTTTTTATAAAGTCAAAAAAAAAAAAAAGAGAATTTTGTAATACAAAATTAATAAAAAATATAAAAATTAAGAAATTTTAACCATTCAACTCATGAGGATTTTCAACCTTTTGCAATTAAGAAAAAAAAAAACTAAAACAAAAAATAAAATTTAAGTTTTTAAAGAGAGAATGGAATTTTAAAAATAATGTCAACAATGTCGACTTCTTTTCGGTTCTGTTGAATTACTTTTAAGAGAAGATTCAAGTTTCCTTTTTGTTCGGACTATCAATATGTTGTTGTTTTTGTCAACCAATTTTATAAAGTTTTTCACTTCTGTTTCTGTCATTTCTGCCCATTGAATGAATGTATCTACTTCATATAATTTTTGAATGAATGCATCTACTTCATATAATTGTCTTTGTGCAACAAGCTTACTGTAGTAGTTAATCACTTTCTCACTAAATGCAACCTGTCTTCTGAAATCTTTACCTTCTTCTTCAGAGAGAGCGCTCCATTCTATTAATTTTTTAAGTAAACTTAAATCATTACTAAGAAATGACTGGTCCACACAACGTACCATTTCAAATGCAAAATCTTTTTTAAACTTTACCATTTCGATTTCTGAAGAAAAAATCCATTCCAAAAAGAAATCAATATTTTGAAAATCCCTTATTGATAAAGAGTCTTTAAAATCGCACACAAAGTCTTCCACATCTAAAACAAAACTTTTTTTAAAATTTTGAATTTCATTTGAAGACAGAGCCCATTCCAAGCTCTTATCAATACATTTTAATTCTTTACAAGAGTACAAAGTATATTTCCATTTTTGTCTCACACATAATAAGAAATTTTTCAGCCATTCTTTTATCTCCTCTGCAGAAAAAGCCCAATTCAGAATCTTTTGAAACTCTTTCCCCTTTATTGTCAAGAACTAAAGAAAATAAAACATACTTTACATCCTTATCATTAAATAGTTCCTTTTTGAAACTTTCAATTCTTCCTTCTGGTACACAACATTCAATAAACAAATCAATTCTCCTTAGATCACAAGCCTCAAAGGATATTTTACCTATCCTATTCCCTTGTAACCTTACAATATCTGATTTCTCTTCCAAGGTTGCACTTGAAAAAATCAGTCTGTATAATTTTTTCATCTTCAATGGTAAATGGAGAATCAAAAAGCTCACATATTACGTATGAGAAATCTAACTTTCAAAATCTGAATGAAGGTCAGATATAAAATAATCATCTCTCTCTTCGTAAGTAAACACACTATGCATATCTCTTTTATTTATTCCTTCCAAGCGGAAGAAAAACCTTTTTAAAGATGGAGAACTTTGAATCCAAAAATCTCTCAAAATGTTATGATAATCACATAACTTAGAAGACGATTTATTTTTCATTAAACTCACTATCCTGTGGAGAAGTAAACAAAATCCAGTTTTCGGTAACACTTCCCAAAATTGACTCACTACATCCATAAACATGTGTTGATAAGGCCAACTTAATGAATGAAACAATACATAATGCAACATAACTGGCTGGAAGAACACCTTTAACTGCCTCTCATCTAAATGGCGAAGCAAAAATATTGCAATTTCAAGATATTTCTGAAATGGTAAAAATAACTGAAGAGGAAACAAATAAGGACTCGTATCACTTTCCACGTAGTCTCAAAAGTCTTCATATTACTTAGGAAATTTTTCAACTTATCTCTAGCAAAAATCACAGCCTCCTCTTTTTCTGACTCATTCAACTCTTCAAAGCACTTTTTGAATGCCACATCATTGCCCTTTCTACATGACACATCGTCAAAAGTCTTCTTAAGTTTGTATAATGAAAAACTGTCATCCTTTTCTTCCATTATAATTTCAAGTTCTCCCAACAAAAGAGTAAGACCATAAATCGGCCATCTCATTGCGCCCACCGATACAAAAACCATTTTCAAATACCTTATTTTCAATTTTGGGTTTCTTGTCTTCTGGTAATTGCTCCCATAAAACAGGAATAACATCAGACAAACAGTAATGACAAGCTATACAAAATTTAAGGGAAGGGCTTAATTCAGTGTCCTTTAAAATCTCTCTTGCAGCCTTTTCTTCATCAAGTATTCCTTTTGAGGTAAAAAAAGAACTTCTGAGGAAGGAACAACTATAATCGAAGGGCAAATCAAACTCTTCATTATGAAATTTTGCCCATTCTATAGACTGAGTTAGACAAAAAATAACTACAGGTATTGGTATTTTTTCTCTCAATCCAAAAGGCAATTTCTCCAATGCATCTAATACTTTCTTCTCCATATTTTCAAACCACGGTTCTGCTTTCATCATACCACAAACTAAAATCGGGAAGATCTGGCAGTCTTAAAATTTCCTTTTTGAACTCTAATTTGTTTGCAAGCTCAATGGCCATTTGAATTCCACAAAGTTCTTCCAAACGAGAAACCATTTCTGGAAAATAAATCAGATATATATATATATATATATATATATATATATATATATATATATATATATATATATATATATATATATATATATATATATATATATATATATATATATATATATATATATATATATATATATATATATAGAATTTTTTTTTTTTGAACAGTTAACCAGCACTCACGGGCAGTGGCCTTTTCAAGGAGGGAGCACAAACAATAGAAAAGAGGAAGAAAACCCACAAAGACCTAAACTTAACACACATCCCTCAGGTGGGCATAGACGGAAGCCTTCAAAAGAGGATGATTAAATACAGGAGGAAAAATAGATGGTAGAGGGTTCCACAGAACAGAGGTGGCTGGAAAGAAGGCACCACAACGGGTAATCACAGTAGAGACATGGGACACCTGACAGGAGATGAAGTAGAAGAAGAGATACCAGAATCGAGCAGGGTGAAATTAGATGAAAAAAAGGAGGCCAAAGAGATGAACCTTTTTTTTTTTTTTTTTTTTTTTAACACAAAAAAAAATTAACTTCCAATAGATATATTTACTCTGTTTACATCAATTCCTTTAATTAAAGTTACAAATAAAGTCAGTTATTCATTTTTGAACTAATATGGTCATTTCTGTTATTTAAAGAAAATTATACATTTCCAAGCATTTAATTTTAGTTTATTTTTCTATAGAAAATTGTTATACTGTTAATTTAAATTATAGTTTATTAAATTTATCATTTCTTTTACCTAAGTTTATTGGTCATTAATTCATTATATTTTAATGGGTTTCACTTATGAGAATTAAATTGCTGAAATTTGATATTAAAATAATTAATTTGACAATTTCAACTTACTTGCTCAGTCTGTCCCTCCTCTTCTCAATCCTAGGAATTTGCAAAGCCAAATCTCTCTCTTTAATTCCCATAAACTACTACAGGTTTAAATAAAAATCATATTTATTAAACTGAAAAAAAAAGAAAAAATTCAAAAGTATAGTAACAGTAAAGAAATTACCAAAAAATACCCAAACCTGAGAAATTTGCGTTAGGTGGGTACTGTAGGGGTGGTTTTTATTTTCTGGATTTTGTACTCTATTTACTTTCATTTTTTATTCTTTAACACCCCCTCCTTGAATAGGGCTTTGCCCCGTGAGTGGTGGTGATGTGTAAAAAAAAAAAAAAAAAAAAAAAAAAAAAAAAAAAGTAAGCATCAACTTTGATTATAAAAGTTGTATATATATATATATATATATATATATATATATATATATATATATATATATATATATATATATATATATATATATATATATATATATATATATATATATATATATATATATATATATATATATATATATATATATATATATATAAAGACAATGAGATCTGGGAAGAAATTTATCTAGAACAATCTAAAAATTATTAAAATATTTATTAAAATATTATTTAACACCATCAGTGTGTATGAGATCATGTTGTATCTCTAATCTAGGAAGATTTAGCCCTTATACTGATTAATAATAAGAAAGTTTCCTACTTTTTCACATCAATATAAAAAATTAAAAATAATAGAATGTAAGGAGTGCATTTCATTTTATAAACACAAATATTATTCTCATTGCTTACCAAACCTTGTTATTGGTCTATTTTATGTGGTAAAGAAAACTGAAATTTAACCTTCCCCATTTATCACAATTGGTGAAACAGTAAAGTCAATAAATAAATATTTTTGTATTTAATCATGAGAAATAATTAAAAAAAGCCATTAAGGGAAGGGGAGAGTTTCTTTATATAGAGTGGTCACCCTGCCTCTGTTTGTGATTTTCAAGTTCTTTGCTCTGCTTCTTCTTATCTTGATAGGAGAATCCTTGAATCACTCTACATAAAGGAACTCTCTCCTTCCCTTAATGGCAATGTCCTGTCTGTCCATTCTCCATATTTTACCTTTCTTGTGATTTGTTTTTGTTTCTGGTTAGTTATTTTGATTTTTTTGTTTTTATTTGTAGTTTTATTTTCAATTGTCTTTTTTGTTTTTTATTGTCACTCAATATATATCTGCATTGTATTTATTATCATTGACATTGTTTCTATTATTATTATTTTTTTTATCATTTTTATTTTATTTCTATTCTTGTTGTTTTCATGTTCATTTTTATTTTCAACCTTTCTTTCTCATCTATTTTCTATTTTTACTTATATTTCTACTTTCAGTTCTATTCTCATTTTCTTTTTCACCTTCATTCTTACCTTCATCTTTACTTTAATTTTCATTTCCACTTCCATTTTTATATTTTTCATTTTTACATTTTATATTTTTATCTTTATTTTCATTTTTTATTTATTGATTTTATTAAGCTTGTGTTTGGTATTTTAATTTTAATTTTTATTACTATTTTTTGTGTTTTTGTCATTTTTATAATCTTTTTTTATTATTTATTATTTTATTATGGTTGTTTTTCTTATCATCATTGCTATTCCGTTTATTTTTGTAATTATTATTGATGCCAGCTTTATTATTTTTATTTTTGTTATCATTATTTTATTATTATTATTTTATTATTATTATTATTATTATTATTATTATTATTATTAATACTATTTTTAATTTTTGCTCATCTTTTTTATCGGTATTGCTTTTATTCATCCATTTCTAATTTTAATTATTTTATATTTTAGTTTTTACTCTATTAATTATATATATATGGGTGTGCTTTTATATTCATGTTTTTTTTTTTTTTTTTCTCACCAACCAATCAACCTTTTTCATTTTTCCTGTTACTTAATTTCTGTGATTTCCAGACTGTTCACTGTTTATTTAACAAACTAGTTCTACTTAACCTAACCTTCACTTCAAGGGTAAATGTACACTCAACGGCCAGAAAATTGGCCTAACCTTGCAAATGTTGGCTATATATATATATATATATATATATATATATATATATATATATATATATATATATATATATATATATATATATATATATATATATATATTATATATATATATATATATATATATTTTATTTTAAAATTATATTTAAAAAAAAAAAAAAAAAAAAATAAATATATTATATATATATAATATATATATATATATATATATATATATATATATATATATATATATATATATATATATATATATATATATATATATATATATATATATATATATATATATATATATATATATATATATATATATATATATATATATATATATATATATATATATATATATATATATATATATATATATATATATATATATATATATATATATATATATATATATGGTGTAATAAAGCAGTAGGCTTGTATATCACGGCAACGGTCCATCAATCAGTTAGGTCTGTATACCACGGCAAACGTCGGTCGTTCATGTTATGTTAAGTCGAACTAAGTTCGCTAAAGAAATCTAAATAATAATAATAATAAAATAATAATAAAAAAAAAACATAAACAATTTTTCTATTTTTTTTTAAAACTTATTTTCAGATATTTTACAATTTTCTTACTCAAAAATTCGCCAAGGATTCCAAAAATGCTATCCTTTTTAACATACGTTTAGTAGTTTTTGAAATATGTATGGATTCTAAAGTACACTCTGATATATATATATATATATATATATATATATATATATATATATATATATATATATATATATATATATATATATATATATATATATATATATATATATATATATATATATATATATATATATATATATATATATATATATATATATATATATATATATATATATAATCTACTTTTTCGAAAAAGTCACAGATTAATTTCGTAGACCTAACAGAATTATCAGAGGAAATTTATACTTTTTTGGCCACGTGGTTTTACCGAGTAATTTCTTTGATATGAGAAAGTTTCCATTTACCCGAAATTACCATTCGGTAAAGTAAATTAAAAGTGAATAAATAATTTAATTAAAAAATATATGCATTCATACTTACAGTGAACAAAACAATAATATTTTTTCACAAATTTTAAAAACAACAACAAAAATTGATATTTCGTCAACCTCAATCCAACAAAATCTTTTAGCAGACTGAGTTGAAAATTGAAATTTTAATTAAAAATATTTAAAACAGTATCGATACTTTTAGGTAAGTATCGATACTTTTGGGTAATGTATCGACACTACCTGTAGTTAGTATTGATTCTTTTAGGTAAAGTATCGAAACTACCTAAAGTTACCCATGTTTCTTCTCAAGGAAATTTGACTCTTGTAACTAAGAAAGATTTTTGGTCCAGTTTTTAAGGACTTAAAATGGCCAGAAATAAAACTCTAACTTTTTAAAAAATGAAATTCTATTTAAGCTCTTCGTCCATTTGGTTTGAAAAATTGGAACACAATAATAATATATATCCGCTCCCAGTTAGGCTCTATGAGCCTGTCAGCGGGGCTAGCACTAGTCTCCATCTTGGCCTGTCATAAAAAATTCCATCTCCATCTAGTTGTTCTATCGCTGCCAATTAATGTCGTCTTAATGAACTTTCAACCAACTCCATCCATCTTTTCCTGGATCTTTCTCTCGATATTCTCTCCCTCGGCGTCCACTTCCCCCTATCTCTAGCACCTCTCCCCTTCGGTATCCTCCATATGTTCCAACGATCTCAATCTTGCTGTATCTATCTTGTTGATGATTGACTTTACTCAATTTTGCACTCATTTGATATTGTTCGCCCAACACCCTTTGCAGCTTCTCCCTCGGCACCGAATCAAAAGCCTTTCTCAAGTCTATAAATGATATATACACTTATCATATTCCCATATCTTTTCTACCGTGTGTCTCGGAGTCAAAAATCAAATCCACAGTACTTCTTTTTTTTCTATATCCATACTTCTCCTCCCTTAACTTTGTTTCTACTATCATTCTTAGTCTCTTCTCCAATATTCGTTCCTACACCTTTGTAATGTGGTCCATTAGACTTCTTCCTCCGTAATTTTACATGCTCCAGAATCTCCTTTCCTTTGTAGATAGGACATACAATCAATCTTCTCCACCTTTCCTTCTCTCAAGCATCTATTAAACAACTTAAGGATTTCTTTTTTTCAGTTTCTCTCTTCCCTCCTTTATCAATTCTATCGATATTTTATCCTCTCCTTGCGCTTTGCCACTTTTCATCTTTTTCAGCGCCTTCTCAAATTCTTCTTAATCTCGTCCTTCTCCTAGCCTATTTATCTCTCATTTCTGTCTTCCCCCTCCATCTCTATCCTTCTCTCCACTTCCACATTTAACATCTTCAAAGTCAATCATTTGGTCTTACTTATCTATCGATATTTCATTCACTCCTTGCGCTTTGCCACTTTTCATCTTTTTCAGCGCCTCCTTAAACTCTTCTTCTTAATCTCATTCTTCTCCTCACCCATATCTAATTTCTCCCTCCATCTCTATCCTTCCACATTTAACAGATCCTCAAAATATTCCGTCCACCGTCTGTTTATAACATTTGGTCTTCCCAACACTTCTCCTCCTTCTTTGATATTATATATTTTACTTTTTGACCATCTATAGGGTTTTGCCAATCTGTAATTTTATTTTTATTTTTTCCCTCATCTTCCACTATCTCTGCTCTCATTCTTCTCCCCGCTTTTTCCTTTGCTCTCCGCTTTACTCTCTCAGCCTCATTTCTAGTTTCTCCAGAAGTTCTTGTTTGTTCTGTTCTATTTTTCAACCATATTCTCATTTTCTGAGTCTTTTCTTTTATAGCTCTTTGACTTCATCATTCCACCATGTTGTATGTCTTTTCCTTGTCCCTCCAACCCATTTCTTTCCCAAAACTCCATAAGTCACTGCTTTCACTACTTACTGCCCTTAGCTCGTGTCTTCCCCTCTCTCTCCTCCAGTCTGCTCTCTATTTCTTCTTTATATTCCCGTCTTTTGTCTTCTCTCTCCAGTTCTTCCACTTTTATCACGCCTCTCTTCTCCTTTGTCTGCAGCTTTTCCGACATAATTTTAATATCTCGAACGAGCAATCTATGGTCTGAATCCAATGATCAGAAGAACTATTTCACAAAGCCCCAAAGAGTTTTTCGTCTAAGGAAAAAAAAAAGAGAGCTTAGAATGTTCAGTCAATAAATCACATTTTTATTCAAGAGAAGAAAAAATTATGAAATCAAAGAAAAAATTTTTAAATTTTTATTAAGTAACATTTGAAAATAAAATTATAAAAATCAAATTAAAAAAAATATTAAAATAAATTGAAAGAAAAGCAACAAAATTTCTTTCAGTTAATTTTAAATAAGAAAATGGGACATAAAACTAATTTGTGAAGGAAGAAATATTTACAAAAAGGTCTTTGAAATAATTTTGAAATACAAATCAAGATTTGCAATTATAAATTATTAAAGATTTCTGCAAAGAAAATATAATTCAATTCTCATACTTAGTGAAAGAGGAATTTTTTTCCATGCTTCTTCCTTAATTAATTAAGGGGGTCACAAAACCAAAATCATCCACATAAAATAAATGATCCTAAATTTCATTTTTCAATTACATCACAGTACATTCTGAGCACAATAACCGTGACTTCTTGTATTATGCACAATATTCGGTCCATTGTTTAACGCTCACATTTGATATTAGTACAACATTAGTTATTCTCCTGCAGGTTTGTAACACCAACATTTATCTCACTACCTCAATGTTACAAAGTAATTTTAAATAGATTATAATGGCTCAGTTTCAATTTTGTTTTTACACATTTTACTTTTCTTAATTTCTTTCTTTTTGCCTCAATCAATTACTTTCTTATAATAAAATTTCAATTATCTTTCCACATAAGATTCCCCCCACCCCCACCCCCGTCAACATTATGCAGTACCATTTAAATTCTTTTTTTTTACTTTTCTTCTTTGTGACTCTTTCATTATTCTTTTATAACCCCCAACTATGTTTACATGTTAAATTATTCAACATCACATCTTTGAATGTCTTGCTTTAATGTGATTTTTAAGATTTCTTTATAATTACTTTCAAAGTTACACTCTGAACATTTAAATAATTTATCCTTTCTGTGTGTTCGCATGTGCACATTCATGTGTTCTTTATAATTACATTCATAGTTACAGTGAGAACATTTCAATAATTTTATATTTTCGTGAGTTAACATGTGATCCTTAAGTCTATATTTCCTATTACATTTATAGTCACACTCAGGACAGTTAAGTGATTTAATATTCGTGTGTGTTAACAAGTGCTGTTTTAAGACACTTTTACGACTACATTCAAATTTGCACTCATTACATCGAAATAATTTAACATTTGTATGTGTTAA
>SEYY01022729.1:107500-108517 GCA_009176605.1 Armadillidium nasatum | reverse complement strand
TATTAGAACATCATTTATGAAAGTGAAAGGAAATTACATTTGTTATTACCACAGCTTTAGTAGATGTATTTATTGTATATCATATACCACAAATTTATTTTTTTATTTTCACCATTTACATTTGTTATTTCAGCTCTAACACATGTTTCTGCCTACATATTATATACTCATTATACATTCCCTTCATGACAGAGGATTTCTTGCTATGCGGAAGGAAAGTGCAAAAAAGGGCTCTGCCCGTGAGTGGTCGTGATCTGTAAAAAAGGAAAAAATAAATTAAATTAAAAAAATAATAATGATAATAATTTCGGAGTCTGAGACTATTCATGAAACTTGTGTTAATTTTATTTATTTATAAAAATAGTAGTAATTTTTGTAGTAATTTTATCCACCTATTTTTTTTTTTTTTTTTTTTTTTTTTTTTTTTTTTTTTTTTTACATTACATTTTATTCTATTTTTATTTTATTTTTTATTTTTTTTTTTATTTTTGTTTACTTATTTTCATTTTGTTCTGTTATACTGTACTGATGTATGCGTCACATAATTACACAACTGGAAAGCACCAATTTTTACAATAGGTGCGAAAATTTCATTCTTGGCATTCATTCTCTTAGTAGTGCTAGTCCCTGTTGATTGGCGAGAGTAGTTTTGATATCACAGAGCTTCTCTTAGTAGTGTATTCCATCTGAAACATTTATAAGCTATTTTGATCTCTGAATCGATTTTCTACTAGTTTTTTAATAGGAATATTTAAGGTTAACCTAACAGATTGCTCAGGCTGTGATGATTTGAAGAAATATTCGACGACAATTTGAACATTATTTACAAGAGCAAGAGGATTATCTTTGATAAACGCGAGTAATTTGCTTAATATGGTTCGGAGCCAGAAAAATCTTATGAGGCTGACATGAGCTGTATTTCTTAAGAGTTCTACTTCATTATTGCCCCAGGTGAATGACCAACAATAGCCTTCATGCTTCTAGTTAGGTACTCGATCCTACCTGTTATTTATATGG
>SEYY01022729.1:90000-95000 GCA_009176605.1 Armadillidium nasatum | reverse complement strand
GTATGGTTTTCGTAAGAAACGCTCCACTGGTGATCTTTTTCTTCTCTCTGACTCTTGGTCCTCTGTTCTTGGGGATTTCGGTGAATTTTTTGCTTTCTCGTCTCTGTCAATCATATTAAGCCATTTCCTTCAGCAGAAAGGTGTGCTCATACAGAATGTGATGAAAATATGGAAACCTTTATCAACCCTCTATCGCTTTTACCACTGATCTTCTGGTCTTTTGAAAGTTTTTGAATCTATCCTTAACGAGAAAATCTGGAAACGTTTTAAATCTTACTAACCTTTTCTCAGATAGCTAGTGTATTTTCCAAAAGGGTTCTTCTCCTGGTGATCTTCTTTCTTTACTTTGTGACACTTGGTCCTCTGCTCTTCGGCATTTCAGCATTTCAGAGGGTCCTTTTTTTGTGTCGCTTGACATTTCGAAAGCTTTCAATAGATAAATTCAGAAAATTTTGATTTCTATATTTCCTTCTTTTGGTATCTATCCTTCTTTAAGTGACCTCTCAGATTTCCTTTCCTGCCGTTCTATAGCACTGTTGTAGATGACCACAGTTCATCCTTTAAATCTACCATTGATCGTGTTCCTCAGGGCTATGTTCTGTCTCCAACTGTTTTTTAACTTTTCGTTAGTGATCTACTAATTATCATTCTTTCTAATATTGACTCTTATGCCGAGAACTCAACCGTTCATTACACATTTCAATTTGGAAAAGCGAAATACTTAGGTAATGCTAGAAGGATGGCATTGAGATTTTACCTCTGAACTTTGAAGTTCTGAAGCAAATAGTTGAGGCAAATAAAAGGCCGTTGTTTTCAGTGCATTGAGAGGCCTATTCGTTTATCATTCTCTTCGTCATAATCATCGACACCAACTACAATATCTTTAAAAGGACAAAGGTGGAACATTTTTTTGTTCTTATATTCCAGGTATTTACTTTTCTAGTAATCTTTCTTGAATAGATAACATTGTCTCTCACACTAAACAACCTTCTAGGAAATTAGATGTTTTGAGGTGGCTTCTGAATTTCTTCATCCCACCCTAGTTGCATGCTCTGTAGGGTCATCGTTTGATATTTGCCAGTCTAGAGTGGTTTTACACATGCTACTTTCCTTCACAAGGTGGAATCTAGGATTCTTGACTTATCAACTCATCTGGTCTTATTAACTCTTTTCAATCTCTTTCTGACCATCCTGGTATTGAATCCCTCATCTTATTTTTTGTATAGAGCTAAATGAAAAATAAATAAATATTTTTTATTTATTTTTATACACTTTTCACTTTTATTTCGTGTACGACAACAATACCATTTATATTTTGCTTACTCTTTAAAAATTTTCAAATATGAGTATTCTCAAAATTAGGAAACTATCAAAAAAAAAACTGGACGTGCATGAGAAAGATATATGTAGATGACGAAGCTGGAACAAAGATTTAAGAAGCGTCCCTCTCTAGAGCACTCCGGAGAAAGAGCTGAGCTTTGAAATTTGCTCCAGAACCTTGATGCAAATGTTTTCAAAGCTCTTCGAATCAGATATCGAGACTTCCGGAGCCATCCCATTATATATATATATATATATATATATATATATATATATATATATATATATATATATATATATATATATATATATATATATATATATATATATATATATATATATATATATATATATATATATATATATATATATATATATATATATATATATATATATATATATATATATATATATATATATATATATATATATATATATATATATATATATATATTATATATATATATATATATATATATATATATATATCTCTCTCTCTCTCTCTCTCTCTCTATCTCTATATATATATATATATATATATATATATATATATATATATATATATATATATATATATATATATATATATATATATATATATATATATATATATATATATATATATATATATATATATAATACACTAATGAAAATATATAATTAAGAAATAAACTGTGTAAAGAAAACGCATTCAGAGCTACTAAAATAATTATAAAGAATTAATTAATATTTCAAGGAACTCATATACAGTAAATCATTTCCTCTGTATCATAAGGTCATGCACACACAATAACAAATACACACAAGCACAAGTAAACACAGACACTTGCACATACATATACACTTGTAAATACAGACACATACACACATTTCACATGTTTTATATAATTAATTAAACACATATCAATAATTTTAATGCTCTTAAATAAAAATGCATTTTTTTTGAAGAAATAAAATTTAAGTTTCCAGGGTTTGTGTTGTTACTTTTTCATTTCAAATTTCTTCTTCTTTTTCTTCTTCTTCTTCTTCTTCTTCTTCGCCATCATCATGTACTTTATTATTATTAATATTATTATTATTATTATTATTATTATTATTATTATTATTATTATTATTATTATTATTATTGATTATTGTTATTATTATTATTATTATTATTATTATTATTATTATTATTATTATTATTATTATTATTATTATTATTATTATTATTATTATTATTGGTGTTGTTGTTGTTGTTATTATTATTATTAGTTTTACTGACTATTTATTATATTGTTTATATAATAAATATATTATATTGACTATTATTATTTATATTATTATTATTATTATTATTATTATTATCATCAGTAGTAGTAGTAGTAGTAGTATAACTAACTTTGATTACCGAGGGCATTTCTTCTCTTTAATCATATTCTCCATTTCAAATTTAGCACCCCAACCAACGGTTTCTTTATCCCCCATCCTTTTTCCTTCCAGTTTTATACCTGCATCGAGTCTTGGTTTAGCAAACCTGGAATAATAAACCCGGACAAAGACGAGAGCGGCATCGAGTGAAAGAAAACGCGCCCAACGTCGTACATCGAAAGTTCTCTGAGAAAAAGTATAGTAAAATCCTCACCTATATAAAAGATATTGTATTGTATTTAACGCATTTTGAGATTATTCGTACAATGGATTAGGCAGCCTTAAGAAGCATCCAGAGTTACAAGACTTTCTCTTTTAGGTCTCTTTAATGCTTAAATAGGAACAAACACAACTATCGTGTTGCAAAGAGAAGCGGCAGCGCAAAATGGACGGCGGGGAGGCGAGTTAATATTTCTGCGCTTCTTTGGGGAACTGAAACACATTTAAACATGCAATACAAAGGTTCATTTTGATAAATATAAATGTATGAGGATTATATATATATATATATATATATATATATATATATATATATATATATATATATATATATATATATATATATATATATATATATATATATATATATATATATATATATATATATATATATATATATATATATATATATATATATATATATATATATATATATATATATATATATATATATATATATATATATATATATATATATATATATATATATATATATATATATATATATATATATATATATATATATATATATATATATAATAGAAAACAGCCAGCATCGAAACTCAAAAGGAAAGCAGAAAGCATTTAGAAAGATCAGTACTATAGCATTATCCAAATTAACTGCCGACAGGCCTTGATAAATTGCGTTTGAAAGAATCTATCATCGTCTTTAAAAAGTTTCTCTTAATAATGGCGGGAAAGATGCTATAAATCTTATGCATAAGAAAGAATGAGAGCAGCATTCTACTTTGAGGTAAGGTAATGATAAAAGAAAAGTGAGAAGACTTAGAAAGACGAGCGAAAATAATTTTCCTCAGTGGAGGCGATATGCGATTCAATTCAAAAGTGCAGTATCAGTTAAAAGGGCTATGGCCATTTAAAGAAAATAATACAAAAATTAGGAAAAAAAGATGAAACAGGTCAGAATATATATATATATATATATATATATATATATATATATATATATATATATATATATATATATATATATATATATATATATATATATATATATATATATATATATATATATATATATATATATATATATATAATTTTATCCCCTTCTTTTATTCATATACATATATACATGGCGAAAGTAAGAAAATTTCATGTTTTTTATTACACAGAAAATTGTGTTAGAAAATCCCATTAAAATGAAGCAAAGTTAGAAAGAAAGCTTAATTTTCTCAAATGATTCTTATATTACAAAAGGGTTCGAGATCTCTCTTCACCTCTCTCTTTAGTCTCGCTCTCCCTTTCTGTTTCTCTGTTTACCTTGTTTTCACCTCTCTCTCTCTCTCTCTCTCTCTCTCTCTCTCTCTCTCTCTCTCTCTCTCTATTTATTTCACTCTTTAAGCTCGTATTTTTTCGTCGAGCTCTTTCTAACAAGGTTCCCTTATATATTCTCTTATCGTTTTTGTATTTCTCTTTCCTCACTCTCTCTTTTTTCTTTCTCTCTTTCTCTCTCTCTCTCTCTCTCTCTCTCTCTCTCTCTCTCTCTCTTTACGCTGGTATTCTTTCGTTCAGTTTTTCTTAACAAGCTATCTCTATATTTATTTTTCCATTGTATTAGCTCTCTCTCTCTCTCTCTCTCTCTCTCTCTCTCTCTCTCTCTCTCTCTCTCTCTCTCTCTCTCTCTCTCTTACTCTGCCTCTATACTCTCTATAATAAAAGTTTGCCTATTTAATGTTTTTACTATTATTCCATTGTTTACTAAAATTGCTAAACTTTTATTTATTCCCGCTTTATGATTTCTGTTTCTTTTTACAATCCTTTTTAATCATTTTTCTCTCTTGCTCATCTTTACATTACTTTTTTTTCTTTTTTTTTATTCTTCTTTATTTTCTAGAAAGAGAATCTAGAAATATTTTTCTTTTCGGCTACTCTGTTTGTTAATTATCTTCATTGTCAAAATCTTTTTATATCTTTTTATTCTTTCTTTTTTTATTTCTATATTTTACTCCTTTTCCTCTCTAAAGTTTGCTCGTTCCATGCTCTCTCTCTCTCTCTCTCTCTCTCTCTCTCTCTCTCTCTCTCTCTCTCTC
>SEYY01022729.1:67500-70000 GCA_009176605.1 Armadillidium nasatum | reverse complement strand
GAATGTTTCATCCTCACTCTCATTCTGATCAAGTGTATTTTGATAATCATGTTACCTTTAATCCTTGATTTGACAAAATAATTGGACGTTTTACTAAGTTTTACTAAAAAGTCAAAATTATGCTTGTGTTCAATAAAAAAAAACAAAAAAACAAAAACAAATGAAACATTTAGGATATAACCTTGATAATGTTTTTAGGAAGAGGGGGTATACGAATCCCTTACAATTACCACAATCTTTTAATTGGGCTACAAATGAATATTTCCTGCGATATTAAACACTCCAAAGTATATATCTTATTCTTTTGACCAAGATATATATATATATATATATATATATATATATATATATATATATATATATATATATATATATATATATATATATATATATATATATATATATATATATATATATATATATATATATATATATATATATATATATATATATATATATATATATATATATATATATATTATATATATATATATATATATATATATATATATATATATATATATATATATATATATATATATATATATATATATATATATATATATATATATATATATATATATATATATATATATATATATATATATATATATATATATATATATATATATATATATATATATATATAATATAATCATATATAGTAATGTACTTTACATTAATTTCTTAATCACAGTTTCAAATAATTTCAAACAGTAATTGAGCTTTTTTATTTTATTTTTACACATTCTTCCTTTTTATCTTATTCATTTTGTCCCTCACTCCCCTTCCCCCTTTTATTACTAAAGTAAAAACCCCAATTCGGGGGGGGGGGTTAAAAGAAATAAAAACACTGTCAAGTTGAGGCGAGCGAAAAAAAAAAAAAAAAAAAAAAAAAAACGACGTCAAAGACGGAAATGAATTGAGAGGTGACGTAAAAAAAAAAAAAAAAAAAAAAAAAAAAAAATTCCATTTTACTCGTTTTCGTCACTAAGAACAAATCAACGAAAAATTATTCGGAGGAAATTTAAATCTCTTTTGTAATTTCGATGACCAAATATTTCGAGTTTTTTAATTCTATCAATTTTCTCGTTTTCATCAAAGATATATATATATATATATATATAATATATATATATATATATATATATATATATATATATATATATATATATATATATATATATATATATATATATATATATATATATATATATATATATATATATATATATATATATATATATATATATATATATATATATATATATATATATATATATATATATATATATATATATATATATATATATATTATATATATATATATATATATATATATATATATATATATATATATATATATATATATATATATATATATATATATATATATATATATATCTACAATCTATCTACAACCTCTCCCAGGAAGGGTTTTCACCCTGTCAATGGAACCAACATCTTTCGCCATCTGCTTGAAGAAGTTCTCCCAGAGCCCTCTAAAAGATCACGTTTTTCGGCTCGTTCGTCTCCATGCCGGTTCATGTCTTAACCAGACTCTCAGGTAGGGTTTTTACCCTTTCAGTAGGACCAGCATAGTTTTCAAACTAACCTCTAAACACTCTCTAGAGGTATTCAAAAGATTGTGCTTCTCCGAGCTATGGTTTCCAATGCTGGTTCTGGAGTAGTTACAAGCCGTTGACAGAGAAATCACAAGGCCGGATGGCTAGTCCTGTCGTCCTTGCATTTAGTTCTCTTCACATGATCCGATCCTGTCGTCGATTTTCAAACTCTTGTTTTTAAATTTTAAATTCTTAATGATAAGGATTATTTTTTCATTAAAAGCGAAAGTCCATAATATTGAAAGATTTGTTGCTCCTCTATAAATTTTGATATATAATAATTTTATCGAAACTTGTTTAATTTATTTTTTTCCTTTTAATGCAAAAATATTTTCTAAAATTCTAATTTTAAAATAAATTTTAGCTATTAGTATATATATATATATAATATATATATATATATATATATATATATATATATATATATATATATATATATATATATATATATATATATATATATATATATATATATATATATATATATATATATATATATATATATATATATAATATATATATATATATATATATATATATATATATATATTATATATATATATATATATATATATATATATATATATATATATATATATATATATATATATATATATAGTATATATATATATATATATATATATATATATATATATATATATATATATATATATATATATATATATATATATATATATATATATATATATATATATATATATATATATATATATATATATATATATATATATATATATATATATATATATATATATATATATATATACAGACCCCTCACCTCTTTTTACAAGAAGCGATGAAGCTAATTTCCTGACCTCTAAACGAGAAAGACTGAGACAGAAAACAAAATTTTC
>SEYY01022729.1:47500-57500 GCA_009176605.1 Armadillidium nasatum | reverse complement strand
TCTTTCAGTGTCGAAGTGGCATTCTCTGAACTAGGTGAGGGATATGACTGACTTAGTATTATTCTCATGTCTTGTCTTGAATTCGAACGTGCGTTCCTGATTTAAAAAACGGACTTTTAAATTTCCTCTTGAAAAGTCACCCCTTTCTCTCAGAGTAATACGTAACCGGTTCGAGCGGTGAAATGATTAACGTCGCAGGTTTATATCACTGGGAGTGATGGCTCTTGCTTCTGAGGAGCCCCATGATGCTCAAAGCACTCATGGGAGAACATCGCACCTGACAGTATCGCACAAACTTTTTTCCACTATTGAAAATAATTCTCTGTCCGAAGAAGATAATTCTAATCTTATAATTTCCAATAACGATCTTTCCCAAACAGACTATCAGGATTCGGTAAAAATTACCCCAAACGGAAACCTAACGTTAAGTGATGGTCATTCGAGTGCCAGTAGTGTCATTTTGTCTTCCAAAGGTACTGATAAAATGGTTTTAGCCGAGAGCGATAAAGTGTTCGTTCATTCCACCTCAAGAGATTCGCTTTTCACTCACTCAATCCCAAATAATAATAATAGTAACAATAATCGTGCTACGCATTCAATTGACGCAATTTTAGGTATTCGTAAACCGTCTAGAGATCAAACGTCGTCCTCCAAATTCTATTCGTTTCCCAACGCTAATATAAACAATAACAACAATAGTTTAAAAATGAATAAAAGTGTCATATTTACGGAACACACAAAACCTAAAGATGAAGAAGATAGAATAATGATGGCTGATTCAAGTGGACAAGAAACTCCTCAACACATCGCGCCATCAAGATCACCAGGTGAGGTTTTGTAATATTTAATTATATAGAAATATATTAATTTAATTTAAGATTAAATAAAAAAAAATAACTAAATATTAGATTTAATAATATTTAAAATAAATAAAAAAAAAATAGCAGATATTATTCGAATACAAACTAGACAATATTTTCTATAACAATTACAATAGTATCAAAACCTTATTTAAAGATTAATAATAGACAAGCTTCTATATATATATATATATATATATATATATATATATATATATATATATATATATATATATATATATATATATATATATATATATATATATATATATAAAGGATTTATTTAATATGAAAAATATTATTATATTATATTTAAATAATATAAGAACTTTAATTTTCAATCTTCAGTTATTGAACTTTTTAAGTATTATTTATAACATAAAAAATATTAAAATACAAAAAAGAATCATCAAAAACAATGAAGAAAATGTCAACAGCAACAATAACAACAACAAGAACCTCAACAACACTACAAAGCGATAATAATAATAATAATAATAATAATAATAATAATAATAATAATAATAATAATAATAATAATAATAATAATAATAATATAATAATAATAATAATAATAGTAATAATAATAATTATAATAATAATAAAAATAATAATAGTAAAAATAATAATTATAATAATAATAATAATGATTATAATAATAATTATAATATATATATAACAATAATCCAAAAAATATTATTAGTAATAAGGTTAATAGTAATAAGAATAGTAAATAACATTAATATAAAAATTAAATACAATGAAGATAAGTAATAATGATAATAATAATAATAATAATAATAATAATAATAATAATAATAATAATAATAATAATAATAATAATAATAATAATAATAGTTATAATAATAATAAAAATAATAATAATAGGAAGAAATAAAGATTTATTTAATTAGAAAAATAACAATAAGAAAAATAATAATTATAATGATAAAATAACAATGATGAATAATAATTATAAGAATCATAGTAATAATAATAATAATTATATTAATAATAATAATAATTTAATAATAATATTAATAATAATAATAATAATAATAATAATAATAATAATAATAATAATAATAATAATAATAATAATAATAAATAATAATAATGTTTCATTTGTAGGAATGAGATCATTTTGCAAGCATCTTTCTTCCAATGACACAACAAACTATTTGTCAAGCATAATAATCAACCTTTGTTGCAGTTAATACTATCATTATCATTATTATTATTATTATTATTACTATTATTAATATTTATATTATTGCAACCATTATTATTATTAAATTTTTTTTTTTTAATTTTATTATTATATTATTATTATTATTTTTCATTATTACAATTTTTGCTATTATTATTAGTAGTAATAATATTAGTATTAATAATGTGGCAGTAGAAGTAATAGTTTATTCATTACAATTGATTTTGTTATTATTATTTTTAACACTATTACTATTCTTATTATTATTATCATTATTATTATTATTATTATTATTATTATTATTGTTATTATTTTTATTATTATTGCTATAATATTGCTATTATAATTACTATTATTATTTTATTATTATTATCAGTATTATTATTATTATTATCATTATTATTATTATTATTATTATTATTATTATTATTATTATTATTATTATTATTATTATTATTATTTTTTATCATCTGTCAATTAATTTAATAATAATAATAATAATAATAATAATAATAATAATAATTGTTATAGTTGTAGTAACAATAATGGTATTAATTTTGCCATTTTAAGAGATTAATTATGGAAATTAAAGAAAAAAGGTTTGTTTATTTATTTATTTATTTTAATTTATAAGTTTATATATTTTGATATCTATTGTCTTTTTAGTTCTATTTTATATTTCTCTTCGCCATTATGATAATATTATTATTATAATATATTATAATACCATGATTATAATATTAAAAATATTAATAATAATATAAATAGCAATAATTTTAATATTGAAAATAATAATAATATTGATGTTAGTAATAGTAATTATTAAAATAATTAAAATTATTCAGTTATTGTACAAATAATAATAAATAATAATAATAATAATAATAATAATAATAATAATAATAATAATAATAATAATAATAATAATAATAATAATAATAATAATAATAATCATAATAATAATTATAATATAATAAATGATAATATAAAATGATATATATATATATATATATATATATATATATATATATATATATATATATATATATATATATATATATATATATATATATATATATATATATATATATATATATATATATATATATATATATATATATATATATATATATATATATATATATATATATATATATATATATATATATATATATATATATATATATATATATATATATATATATATATATATATATATATATATATATATATATATATATATATATATATATATATATATATATATATATATATATATATATATATATATATATATATATATATATATATATATATATATATATATATATATATATATATATATATATATATATATATATATATATATATATATATATATATATATATATATATATATATATATATATATATATATATATATATATATATATATATATATATATATATATATATATATATATATATATAAAGTGGCAGGGAAAAGCAACCATTTGAGCTGATGAAATTATCCTTATTGGGATTATTGGGAGTTAGCATGTGAAAACATATCACTGCATTCCTAAATGGTTCCCCTCCTTCTCATCACATTCACATATATTATTTGTTTGTCTTTTAGGCGCTTTTATTTTCTTCATGCGCCAAGAATAATTATAAAGCTTCAGAATCTTTTGCTTTTTTTATAATGGCAGGAATAATAATAATAATAATAATAATAATAATAATAATAATAATAATAATAATAATAATAATAATAATAATAATAATAATAATAATAATAATAATAATAATAATAATAATAATAAATAATAATAATAATAATAATAATATAATAATAATAATAATAATAATAATAATAATAATAATAATAATAATAATAATAATAATAATAATAATAATAACAATAATAATAATAATAATAGCTTGGAAGAAACCATGAAAATTAGCTCCTCATTAATCTTCTCCCTCCCCTCAATGATCACCTATGAACTGGTAACATTCGTTGGTGATGTTGACTTAGTTATGCAAATGATAGGCTTGTTCTGGTAATCGTACTTCCTCTACAAATTTCTGTAACATTCTAGATCCTTATTCTAGTGTTCATTTTGCTGAACACCATCTTTCTTCCGGTAGATCTAACCTTCTTTTCTTATCCAATACTCGAGTATCTGAAGCATCATAATGAACATTACTCCTACAATCTATGACATTTGTCTTCAGTTGTCAGAGTTGAATTTCATGCGTGTGTGAAATTGACGTTATTCGTCTTTGTGCTTATAATCTGGAATCTTCTGAATTTTATGTTTTATGGTTTAGTTCTTAAATTTACCTCTAAACTCTTGTGCTTTTATTTACCTTTAAACTATACTGAGAATCCTTAATTCTTCGAGCACTCATTCTCCAAATTGGATCAATATTCACTTATTTTCCTTTCTTTGATATCACTATTCTTGGTGATTTCAATGTTCACCACTACTTATGGCTTTCTTTTAGTTCTCAAGAATCAACTGGTAAACACGCCTTCCAATTTTCTGTTCATAATAACTTGAGAAGATGGTGCTACTCGCTATCCTTATCCTTTTCCATGATTGTCTTTGAGATGAATCTAACATACTAGACCTTTCTTTAATTTCTAATCCATCTCCTAATACCCTCATATTCTTTCCTACTCTTGGTTCATCCTATTACATACTTCACCGAATCCTCCTTTAATTCAAGTCTTAATCAGGAACAGTCCCAGCTGTGGCTAAAGAAACATTTCTGATTTTCGATCCCATTTTCTTGAAATGATTATTGATTTGAAAAGAGGGATCTCTCTGAGTATGAAAAACACAACCGAGTTTATTCTATCTGGACAGGGAAGAGTACAATCCATTTTCTTTCTCTTCGACTGCCACTAATAAACCTGGGTTTAACTCTGAATGTCCAAGTGCTATTCGCCGTAGTGAATTCCAGACATCTTTAGTCTCCAGAAATTCGAGCTAATCATTATTCATCCCGAAATCATGCAAAATCTTGTCTCGATAACGCAGAAAATATCTTTTTTTCAAAAGAAAATAAAATAAACTTTAAGGCTACTCTTCTTCAAGATCTTTCTGTCACTGCCAAAAAGTCAACTCTTACTTTGCTGCTTTCTCTTTCTCAATTATAGTTTCTTCCTATGACACTATATCATCTTACCTTCTAATACAGATGAATCTTAACCTCTGTCCGACTTATTTATGGCTAACATTGCAATTTCATATATAGAAGGGATATTTTCACTCTCTAAACTTAACATTAAAAAAAAATTGTATAAACTTGATGGTATTTCTGGGAATGTTAAAATTTTTTCATTCCAAAATCAAACTTTCTTTGTTATTTGGATCATGCATTCATTCTACCTGCAGCAAAGAAGGGCGACCCCTCACAATCTTATAAATACTGTTGTATTGCTTTAACATTAGTCATTTTTAAAATTTTCAAATCTATCCTCAACAGAAAGATTTGGAAACAACTTAAACCTTTTAGTCTTTTCTCAGAAAGCCAATATGTCTTCCGTAAAGAGCACACGAAAAGGGATCTTTCCGTTCACTCTGACATTTGGTCCTCTCTTGGGCATTTCAAGGAACCATTTGCTCAAGAGCTAGAAATATAAAAACTTTTAATAGAGTCTGACACGAATCTCTGATTTCTTAACTTTCTTTTTTAGGTATCTATTATGTTCTCTGATTTCCATTCCGGTCGTTCTACGGCTGCTCTTACGGACAACCCTGTTCATCTTTCAAATCTTTAATTAGAGGTGTTTCTCATGTTTTTGTCTTGTCCCAAATTCTTTTCCTACTTTTTTCATCATTTCATCACTTATCAACTCTTATGCCGACTATGTCATCCTTCATTATTCCTTTCGATTTGGAAGACATAGGTGTGTGTATATGTGTGTATTACAGTTTCATAAGCCTAGTAGAAAAAAATGCATGATTCCTCATGACTATCAGAAAATTAACACTATACAAATCATTATATAGAGTCTTGTAGTTTGAAGGTGTATATGACAAAATAAATGGTAAATATAAATATATCAGAATTCATAAAGTAATGATTCTAGCGGATATCAAGTGCTAGAGGGTTGGAAATACAAAGGAGAATAAATTAAAAGATTGGTCGAAACAAGGAAATAGAAATGGTAGGGAGTCAAGGTATTGGCAACAGTTTTTCAGATACCCAAAGTTATCTTTCGTGTTGACTTTCTGAAAAAGTGTTGAGAAGATAAACATTCATTGTAATACCAAATGAATGAATGGGATTAATGCAAAGTTCTGTGGATAAAAGTAGATTTGAAAAGGTTTTAATATATGATTCATATATGAAATAATATATTACAACCTTAATGGAGATTACTCAAAACAATAACTTGATAAAAAGTTTTTTTAAAAACACAATTTAATATATTAAGGATATCATTGCGGAAAAAAAGACAAATTCACTGGACTCTACTATAAGGTTCAAATGAACATTCAGCAACATTAATAAAAACGATACTAAGCATTATATTTCGATTCGTGTTCGAACTTAAAGTAGAAGCTTGAGTTTAATAGTAGTATTTTGAACACAAACAATAAATCAGAGGAAAGGCTGCCAAATAGTGGAAATGGTTTTGTCAAAGTAAAATAGAAAAGGTAGAGAGTCAAGGTATTGGCAGCAGTTTTCCAAATACCCAAGTTATCTTTAGTGTTGACTTTCTGTAGGGTCAAAGGAAAAGAGAATATGCTTAATATGATAATATTTTGAGAAAATTAACGAAAACATTAACGAAACAACCTCAAAAATAAGCTTCACAAAAAAATCTTTTTTCACTACAAAAAAAAAATCATTTCCATTCATATATAGCCAAGAAAGGTCTTTATTCATTCATCTTGAAATCATCTAATATGGCTAAGGTTTACATTTTTTCACGCTCAAACCTTAAGAAATATCTAAAGAGTACCAGTCATTCTTCATTTGATATCAGTGTGTTAAAATAACAGCTTTGTCATGTTTGTATTCTCAGAATATTTAGTTCTTTGTTAGTTATTTAAACTAAATTGCTGATATCAGCATAATCCTAAAGCATTATCTTGAGTCAGCTTTATTCTTAAGTTTCGTCTTTCATCTCAATGTGATCTATTTTTGTGTGATGATTTATATATATATATATATATATATATATATATATATATATATATATATATAATATATATATATATATATATATATATATATATATATATATATATATATATAAGGCAATCAACAACACTATTACACATTACACAATCTTCTAACAAAATTATTTAAAAAAAAAGGAACAAATAAACAAAGCCTCGAAAAGTTAAGGGGAGTGGACTCCTATAATAGCATCTCAACTTAATCTAATTTCCATTTGTGGAACATTACCACTCTTTCTCCAAGCTTCTCCTCTTTTTTCTTAACTGAAATTCAAGGGCCTGAGAGTTCTAACACCAAACTCTTCCCTGTTCCCTCTCATTGTCTCGGCTCTCCTCAATGTTCAGCCAAAAGGAAATTATTGTGCATATGTGTACAATAATGATTTTGTTCTTGTATGTCTAATTTATAGTCTTTCGAAGTTTTACTTTATGACTCAAGCAAGGAACTTGAAACCTAAGGTGGAAAATTCGAAAGACTCTAATTTAGACACAAGAACAAAATCGCCATTGTACACAAACTCGCAACAACTGTCTTTTGGCTGAACACTGAGGACAGAGATAGTGAGGGAAACTACAGCAAATTACAAAATTCATCTGCTCTGTTTATCTTTCTCTTAACTGAACTGACTATCCTAAATTGTTTGACTACATAAACTTCGAAATAAAGCACATTCTCTCTTTATCTTCTTTTTCTGAAATCATCATCCTTAGTGATTTCCATGCTAATCACCAAAACTGTCTTTCTTCTAATTTTCAAGATACAGCCGGTGAAATTATCTTACAATTTTCTATCCATAATATCCTCGACCAGTTGGTGCAATTCTATCACCGTATCCTTGATCAGCTTAGAAAAGATCTCAATATTCTAGACCTTTTCTTAACTTCCAATATTTTTCCTTATCCTGTTAAACTATTTCATCCTTTGGGCTCCTCCGATCACCTTCTTTTCTCTGTATTCTGTTCTATCTCTTCAAGAGAGAAGTGCCAAAACTGTTTCCTCAAAAGAGGAAACGGTTTTGACACTTCAGAGCAGCTAACTAGTCGGACTTGAAGCCGTACATTTTTGAGTTCTCTCCGAATAACTATTGCTTCAGTGGGAAGGGTACCTCGGAATGTAAATGAAACCTAATTGAGGTAATTCTCTCTGACATGAAGGCATACATCATATTCCATATTCTTTCGCTTAAACTAAAACTAATGAACATTGGTTTAACTCTGTTCGTTTTTGTGCTATTATCAGCAGGGAAGTTGTCTTCAGGAGTTACCTTTGTCTTCTAACTCCAGAAACAATTAATATCATGCAGGAATCATGAAAAATCCATGGTATTAAAAACTCTTTTCTCCATAGTAAATGCAACGATCTTTCCGGTTCCTTTTCCTTTATGCTCTTCCTGGCATAAAACGTGAACTCAAATTTTGTTTCTTCCTCCTTTCCTCCTACAGTATCTTTCGAAGGCACAACCGTCTTTTTTTTACCTTCTGCTAAAGCTGAACTCATCTCTTAAGCCTTTCCCACTATTATTATTAGGATTATTATTAGCAGATTTCAACCTGTTCCATCGTCTTTACCCCCTTCAACTCATTGATTCCTGACATAGTTATTTTCTTTTAAAGACTTTATTTCTAACTCTTTCTGAGTTTAACTCAGAAAGATTTTTATTGACAAGAAAGCAAATAGTCCTGAAAGTATCCTTCCTATGATACTCGAAACTTGTTTCTGAATTTTCAGCGTAACTTGGTAAAGTATTTAATCTCTATCTTCCCACATCGACCTTCTCTTCCTGTTAAAAAACGTGTTTACATTAAACCTGAGTAGAAAAGAAGGACCCCTGTTAATCTTCTAACTACCGTCCTAACACTTTAATGACTGCTCTATCTAAAGTTTTTGAGTCTATTCCCAAACAGGAAATTTTGGAAATATCTCAATTCTCTTAATCTTATCTATCTCCAGTATGGCTTTCGTAAGAAACGCTAGACTGACGATTTTTCACTTCCCTCTGATTCTTGACCCTCTCCTCTTCGACATCTCGGAGATTTTTTTTTGCTGTGGAGTTGAACATATCAAAAACCTTCGACAGAGTCTGGCACAAAGTTTTGATTACAAAACTTCCTACTTTCGGAATTTATCCTTCTCTCAAAGACCTTATCTGAATTTCCTTTCTTTTTTCTCTCTACATCAGCAGATGTAGATAACCACTGTTCGTCTTTTAAATTTGTCAATAATGGTTTTTCACAAAGTTTTGCTCTGTTCCCAAACCTTTTTCAACTTTTTTTTTAACAGCCTTATCTCTATTGCTGTATTTCTTCATAACTAATACACTTCCATGCCAAATTCTCTACCCTTCTTTACTTCTTTCATTTTGGAAGACGTCCCACTCAACAGAAATTAACTCACTCTAAGAGCATGAAGAACGTGATGGTTTTCAATGCCTCAAAAACTCAATTTCTTCTTCTTTCTACTAGACGTAACTTTTTTTTTTTTCATTAAAACTTTTTTTACTCTTAAGAGTCTTTTTCCTAGTGATTTTTCTTTTAAGGATCATATTATTCCTTTTTCTAAACAATATTCGAAGTTACTTTCTCATTATTGGGATGCGTTGTTGAGCATGTCGGCCATTAAATTATTCCAAGGCCTATAATTGTCCCAAACTTTGGCGGAATTTGGTTCTCCTCCGTCCTTTGCCCTCCAGCGGAGACATTATATATATATATACGGTATTATATATATATTATATATATATATA
>SEYY01022729.1:35000-37500 GCA_009176605.1 Armadillidium nasatum | reverse complement strand
TAGGGATAATTTGGAACAGAAGATAAAAAAATATGGAGCAGACGAAAAGAGAATCCCAATCATAGCAAAGAAAACAGCGATAATGGAAGCCTTCATAAGTATTAAAAGTGACGAAAAAGAGAGGATATTTAAAGGGAATAGGAAACTTTTGAACTGATCGGCAATTAAATAAATAAATGATCCCATAAAATACTTAAATAGTAAGGTCAGTATTTAAGAGTCACAAAATCATAATCATTACAAATATTCTTATTTTTAAGGAATATCGTAAAAGCACAGCTCACAATTTAACTTTCCATAAAATTATATAATTAAAGTAACTTGCTTCTCAGGTGATCCATCTAGCGTCTCGAGTGATTCATCTTTCCTCTTAAATGATACATCTTGTATTTTGAAGTGAACCTACATACACAAGAAGACAAAAAGACAAAAAGACAAAAAATTATAGAAAATCTTTATTTAAGGCAAAACCTTAAAATACCAATAAAGAGAAAGAGAATTGTACAAATCAAAACGTTGGAGAAAAAGAGACATAGGAAATTAAAGAGAAATAGAAAGAGGGAAATATGAAGCCTAATTGAGAAAGAGAGAGAGAGAGAGAGAGAGAGAGAGAGAGAGAGAGAGAGAGAGAGAGAGAGAGAGAGAGAGAGAGAGAGAGAGAAAGTGCGTGTGTGAGAGAGAGAATATTAAACGTTCATGCGTAATAGATGTAATGGAATACAATGTAATCAATTTAGCTAGAAACCCTTTATGGTAATAGCCACTAATTACTCCCTTTCAACAAAACAACACAATTGATTTGCATGATTGGCTTAGCCTATTGTATCTCGTTTGCACCAATTCCTTTTTAATCGAAAACACTTTCAACCCCCCCTCTATCCCTCCACCCCCTCTACCCCTCCCCTCTTAAATGCGATTTTCTTTTGTCGATAAACATTTTGTGTCAAAGAGCGTTCTCCAATACCAAATTTTATTATTTTTTATTCTTTTTTAAAGGACTTTTATCCTTACCTTCATAGTCCCTTTAAATGGTATTTTTTCGTTTATTTATTTATTTATTTATTTATTTATTTATTTATTTATTTATTATTTTTTATTATATTTATTATATTTTATTTTATTATTATTATTATTTTATTATTTTATTATTTTATTATTATTATTATTATTATTATTATTATATTATTATTATTATTATTATTATTATTATTATTTTTATTATTATTATTATTATTTATTATTATTTATTATTTATTATTCTTCATTATTTATTATTATTATTATTATTATTATTATTATTATTATTATTATTATTATTATTATTATTTATTGTTATTATTTAACATTATTATTTACTTATTAACTAATTTAATTAATTATTTTACTCATTTATTAACCTAATAAATATTCATAATATAATAATAAATAATAATAATAATAATAATAATAATAATAATAATAATAATAATAATAATAATAATAATAATAAATTTCTATTCGAAATTTAGTAACATTTTCAAGATATTTTTTAGGATAAACTGGAGTGAAGAAATATGAAATCAATATTTTAAAATTTTTTTTTTTACATTGTTATTATTTTTATCATTATTATCATATTATCTAAAAATGGGTATCCTGAAACCAATAAAAGCGAGATAAAGAGATATAGACAAACGTATTAAGTAATAAAAATATATATTAGTATTGTTGAACTCTATTATTTGTTTAAATTCTTTAATAAAATTTCCCTTCTCATCCACTATTCTCAAAAAAAAATTGTGATAAAAATATAATTTTCGAAATTAATAAAGTAATATAAAAAAAAGTTTTTTAAAATAATACTATAGAAATAACATGAAAATTAATAATACAGAAAAATAAATCAATAGTATTAGTATTTATGAAAAATGGTAAAATGAAAATTTATGAAAACTATGAAAATAATATGAAATTAATAATACATAAAAATATATCAATAGTAATAGTATTCATGAAAATATGCTAACAATCTAAAATGTCAAAAACTTTAGAAAGTTTTAAAGGAGTAGGAAGTTAAAGATCGGTAACACGATACTGCAATATAAGTAAAAGCAATTAGGAGCCATCATAACGATTATTATATATGGAGGAGAAACATCTTATAAATCTCTTAAGGATAAATGGATGCGAAAATTTGTATTGATTTTTAAATGAAGATTTTTGCCTTAGGTGCTCAAAAAGGCCTAAGATAAAAAGCTTTATTTAAGTATTAGGTCCAGACACACTTTTGAATGATAAAGTTTAAATTGTAGCCACTGTCATTTAGTAATTAATTAATTAATAAAGATCTTTAGATTCCACACACACACACACACACACACACACACACATACACACACACACACACACACTCACGCATACTCGCACAAACAGTAAACATCCACACGCACTCACACACATACACACACGCAATATATATATATATATATATATATATATATATATATATATATATATATAT
>SEYY01022729.1:25000-27500 GCA_009176605.1 Armadillidium nasatum | reverse complement strand
GCTTATTAATAGGTTTTTGCCTAATCGATTATATTTGTTTTTCATTTCCTTCTTTTGTATTCTAATGATGTTAACTTTGTTTATCTTCTTTGTATTCTACATACTTACCAAATATATATATATATATATATATATATATATATATATATGTTAATTATATATAATATTTATATATATAATATATATTATATATATATATATATATATATATTATATTATTATATATATATATATATATATATATATATATATATATATATATATATATATATATATATATATATATATATATATATATATATATATATATATATATATATATATATATATTATATATATATATATATATATATATATATTATATATATATATATATATATATATATATATATATATATATACATATATATATATATATATATATATATATATATATATATATATATATATATATATATATATATATATATATATATATATATATATATATATATATATATATATATATATATATATATTATAATATATAATATATATATATATATATATTATATATATATATATATATATATATATATATATATATATATATATATATATATATATATATATATATATATATATATATATATATATATATATATATATATATATATATATATATATATATATATATATATATATATATATATATATATATATATATATATATATATATATATATATATATATATATATATATATATATATATATATATATATATATATATATATATATATGCAAACGCAATGTTAATATTAAATTTAAATTAGTAAACTTTTTGTATTGTGGGTTCTATACATCCTCAGAACGTTATGAGGAATAGAATCAATGATTTTATAAAATTAATAAAACTAAATAAAATTTAATTATTTATAAAAACTTATATACAAATTTTTGAGATATTTAACATATAAAATAAAATATTTAGGAAGGAAAATATAGACAAAAAATTGAAATATTTTTTAAGGAATCGAAAAAGTTATATTAAATATTATATTAAATATTATATTAAATAAATATTATATTAAATACAGTCTCACTGAAGATCTATTTTCATTTCTGTTCATTTTTTTCTGTTGTCATTTTTGAAGTATTTTTAAAGTGATGTATCCGGAGCTGCTCCAGAGAGGAGAACTCCGTCAATTTCGACTTCAGTTTCACTCCGGCTCTATCATTCAATATATTCATTCCCTGGATTCAATGCCATTTTGATAATTATATTTAAAACTTTTATTTATAATTTTTAATTAGAAAATTATATTTTCATAAATGGATATTATTCAGTAATAATATTATTATATTTATATTATATTATCATAAATGGCAATTATTCATTAATTATAATTCCAAATTATATATTTTGAATATACGAGTAATTAAAATAATTATAATTATTATTACTACTATTTATTCCAATTACCTTCTATCGTACTATTCTAATATAAAGTTGTCGGTATTTTTTTTTTTCATTACTTTTATACTCTCTGAAGTCTAAGTCTTCAGGAGAGTTATCATGTTACACGTCTACTTAAGCTTTCATTTTGGTTTCACATATTATTATGCTTTGATTCTAAATTAATTTTACCTTTTATTTTTTTTTTTTTTTTTTTTTTTAATTTTTTTTTTTTTTTTTTTTTATTTTTTAAATTTATAAAAATATTTAACAGTCGGAATAATCTTTATAATAATTTTAAGTTTATTTCATGGAAGTAATTCTAAATTGTTTTAATTTTTTGAAATGAAAAATAAGTTGCTAAAAGTTTTATTATTATTATTATTAGTATTATTTTTATTATTATTATTATTATTATTATTATTATTATTATTATTATTATTATTATTATTATTATTATTATTATTATTATTATTATTATTATTATTATTATTATTATGATTATTATTATTATTATTATTATTATTATTATTATTATTATTATTATTATTATTATTATATATTATTATTTTGATTATTATTTATTATTATTATTATTATTATTATTATTATTATTATTATTATTATTATTATTATTATGATTATTATTATTATTATTTTTATTACTATTATTATTATTATTTTTTAATAATTTCATCCCATTTTTGTAATTTTTTCTTATTTATTTTATTTTTTTATTTATTTTACTTTATTTTTTTTTAAATATATTTATTTCTTTTTTTTTAACATATTGAATGTCATTTGTTATGTCGGAAGCTTTTGACGGAATTTTACTTTGTTTTTGTTTCAATTCTTCTTCCTCAACTATAAATATAGATCAAGATATAAGAATCTAAATAAGAAATTTTATTATTAGGCATTTCCCACAGATATTTTCATTCATGAACGATCAAAGTTTATGACCCCTGAGGAATTGGAGAGTGAATTAATCTTATGTAAACTGATTCTTCCTTGGCAGAGATTTAGCCTTAATAATGTGACGTCGTTCGTCTCTCTAATTAGAT
>SEYY01022729.1:0-5000 GCA_009176605.1 Armadillidium nasatum | reverse complement strand
TACATTGATAAGTAATTCTCGATGAATAAGCTGCATTCGATAAAAAATTCGCTACTTTGATTAATAATTCTCGATGAATACGCTGCATTCGATAAAAAATTCGCTACTTTGATTAATAATTCTCGATGAATACGCTGCATTCTATAAAGAATTCGCTACTTTGATTAATAATTCACGAAGAAGACGCTAAATTAGATAAAGTATTCTCTACATTTGTTAATAATTCACAAACAATACGCTACATCAAGGGAAAAACTAGCTAAATTGATTAATAATTCCAATGAAAACGTTAGATTCGATAAAGAATTCTCTACTTTCATCACTAATTCACAAAATTTACATTACATTTTATAAAGTATTCATTATTTTATTTAATATTATGAAAAAATATTCTAGATTCAATAGAGCAGCTTTAAAAAACCTTTAAACCTCGCCAATCCATGCACAAAAAGTCAAAACATAATTTAATAACCTCACCACACTCCCGTTACCTCTTTTGCCTGGCAGGTGTCAAATTCAAAAGTGCTATTCTGGGATATTTATCGTACAACTGATTAATAAATGTTATGCCTGGCAGATGTCAAATTCAAAAGTGCGATCGGGATATTTATAGTGTGGCTGATTAATAAATGTAATGCCTGGCAGGTAGTCAAATTCAAGAATGCAGATTGTTATATTCATCGTACGGTCTGATTAATAAATTTAAAATATTTCTGACAATTATTTTATGAAAATAAAATTGTTTCAGTTCAAGGTTTTTAATATTCATTTAAAAAAAATTAAAAAAATAGAATTTGATGTTTAATC
Source organism: Armadillidium nasatum (assembly GCA_009176605.1). Taxonomy (NCBI): domain Eukaryota; kingdom Metazoa; phylum Arthropoda; class Malacostraca; order Isopoda; family Armadillidiidae; genus Armadillidium; species Armadillidium nasatum. The sequence goes on along the minus strand of SEYY01022729.1, from coordinate 4,193 downwards.
TTTGCTTTTATTAATGTAAACATATTATGAATGAATATGAAAAGTTTTTTCGTACAATAAGTGCTCTATTTTTATGTGACCCACTGCGACCCTCCGTACATGTGATTACGAACCCCAGGTTGAGGAACCCTGCAATAGAGTATTCGCTACTTTGATTAATAATTCACAAAGAATACGCAATATATGGTAAATAATTCACTACATTGGTTAACAATTCTCAGTGAATACTCTGCATTCGATAAAGAATTCTCTACTTTCGTTAATAATTCGTACTTTCATCTCTAATTCTCAAAGAATACTCTACATTCAATAAAGAATTTTCTATTTTCATTAATCATTCCTAATGAATACATTCAATAAAAAAATTCACTACCTTCTTTAAGAATTTTTAGTGAATACCCTACATTCGAAAAAGAATTCCCTACAATCATTAAATTCTCAAAGAATACATTCAATAAAAAATTCACTACCTTCTTTAATAATTTTTAGTGAATACCCTACATTCGATAAAGAATTCCCTACTATCATTAAATTCACAAAGAATTCGCTACATTCCTTTAAAGATTCCGCTACTTTAAATTACGCTTCTTTATCTACTTAAAAAAAACTGAAGCTTCTCTAATTAGTTCGAATTAAACAAGAACAATAATAGTAGCGATTAAAAGAAACTCTTAAAACTAAATTTAATTTCATACTTTTGCTAATTATCCCCAAAGCAACTCTCGAGTTTTGAAATTCTCGTTAATTTCCGCAAATCCTTTCTAATTAGTCATACATTATGCTAATTGGTCCCAGAGAAGCAGGCGGCTTAATCGCCCAAGGTTAATTACAAAGAATAGTCCAAATTCAGCGCTGAAATGAACGTAGAAAGGACTTAAAAGAGCATTTGCTAGGATGTAATCGCAGTAGATTTTAATTTGAAAAAGTGTTTCCACGGAATCGGGAGAGGAGGGAAGAAAAAGGCAAGATGGGAGGGATTTTCGGAGGGGAGAGCGATGTGAGGATGAAATGAGAGGGAGAACATGAGGGGAAGGAAACTGGCGTTAGAATTAGCAAGCAGAAAGAAAATGATTAAGAAAGATACTGAAAAAAAATTGGTGGTTATGAATTAAAAATATAAAGAATAAAAATGGGTGATTATAAGTTAGAAAATATAATAGATAAGATTGGTGATTTTTAAGAGTTAAAAATTATAATGAATAAAATTGGCGAAAATAAATTAATATAATAACAAGGAAAGACATTCTGGACTAAAAAGAGAACCACAATCACTAAAAAAAAAAAAAAATTACTATTTGGTAAACAAATAAATAGAACGAAATACTAAATAAAATAAATTTAACAATAAATAAGAGAGAAATTTTGAGAAAATTAATGACAAATAACAGACTAAGAAAAGATAATTATAAATAATCTAATTATGATCCATTATGATTTTGCAATATATATATATATATATATATATATATATATATATAATATATATATAATATATATATATAATATATATATATATATATATATATATATATATATATTATATATATATATATATATATTATAAATTTTTTTTTTTTTTTTTTTTTTTTTTTTTTTTTTTTTTAAAAAATTTAAAAATAATATAAATAATAATAATAATAAAATAATAATAATAATAATAATAATAATAATAATAATAATAATAATAATAATAATAATAATAATAATAATAATAATAATAATAATAATAATAATAATAATAATAATAATAATAATAATAAATAATAATAATAATAATAATAATAATAATAATAATAATAATAATAATAATAATAATAATAATAATAAAAATAATAATAATAATAATAATGATAATAATAAAGGGAAATTAAACAATTATTAATAATTCTAATATTTAAATATTTCAATTCTTTAATTCCAGTTTAATGGAAGTGCAAAAATCTTTATTTTAACATAACTATTTTTTTATTTATAATTTTTATCGCATTAAATTAAATTTTTTTAATATTAATTTTTCAATTTATTTTTTTTCCTTTAAATTTATTTTATTTTTTTATTTTATTTTATATTTTTTTTATTTTTTTTTATTATTATTTAATCTTTCAAAACAAATGACAAATTCAAGTTTTGAGATTTGCAATTAAAACTTTGTCGAAAGCTTATTTTTATTCGCTCTTAAATTTTATGCAACTATTATTATTATTATTATTATTATTATTATTATTATTATTATTATTATTATTATTATTATTATTATTATTATTATTATTATTATTATTATTATTATTATTATTATTATTATTATTATTATTATTATTATATTTTTTATTTTATTATTATATTATATTATATATTATTATTTATTTATTATTATTATTATTATTATTATTATTATTTATTATTATTTTTATTATTTTTTTATTTTTATTTTATTATTATTTTTATTATTATTTATTTTTTATTGTTATTATTATTATTAATGAGCTTATTTGAGCATTTTCTTAATGAGACTCGCGCGTCTTTACTTTTATTAATTTAATAGTATTAAAAAATATTATATTTTTTAAAAAAAAAAAAAAAAAAAAAAAAAAAAAAAAAAAAAAAAAAAAAAAAAAAAAAAAAAAAAAAAAAAAAAAAAAAAAAAAAAAATATATAATATAATATATATATATATATATATATATATATATATATATATATATATATATATGTATATAATGATATATATACTATATATATATTAGATAATATATATATGGGTATGCTAGGTAAGCGGTTCTTCACAATTTAACAGATTATGAAACTGTAGACACTTGATGCAACAGTTAATCTTATTAAGTTGAATTTAAATACGAGTGCTTCCTATGTAAGAATGAGATGTATAACGGAGCTTGGTAAGCTATTATATATATATATATATAATATATATATATATATATATATATATATATATATATATATATATATATATATATATATATATATATATATATATATATATATATATTATATATATATATATATATAATATATATATATATATATATATATATATATAATATATATATATATATATATATATATATATATATATATATATATATATATATATATTATATATATATATATATATATATATATATATATATATAATATATTATATATTATATATATATATATATATATATATATATATATATATATTAATATATATATATATATATATATATAATATATATATATATATATATATATAATATATATATATATATATATATATATATCCGCTCACCTTCTTCTTCCATACGGAGTACGCTCTCCTTCACGTACATAGAAAATTAATACTAACACACCCTTTTTTTAAAAAAAGCAAATCAATAATGGCGTCTACAACAGTAGCCTCGGAGAAGCCCCGGGGAGACGACTTCCAAAAATAGCCCTTCATCCACCCTTTTCCCAGTTGACATTTCGGAGTTGGTGGCCTCTGGTGATGGGTTTGGTGCTACCAAGACACTGCAGCCGGCTTGTCCTGATGCACGCTCTATTTTTTTCATTAATTTCTGCAACATTCGCGGTCTATACTCCAATTTCCACTTTGTTGAACATCACCTCTCTTCTTCTAGATCTCACCTCTTATTCTTGACCGAAACTCAGATGTTTGAGAGTTCTTATAGCACATCCTATTCTTCCTACTGTCTCTATCCTCAGTTTTACTGCGTTGTGCTGCCCTGTCACAATAATGACGTTTGTTCTCGTGTCTTATTTTGATTCTTCCAAATTTCACCTTATGCTCAGGCTCTCTTGACATTTCTACGACTAAATTCATTTGTTCGTTTATTTATCTCCTAATTCTACTGACTATCCAAAATGTTTTGACTATTTAAGCTCCAAAAATAGAGCACATTCTCTGTTCTTCTCCTTTCTCTGAAATCATCATATTAGGTGATTTCAATGTTCACCACCGCCAATGGCTTTCATCTAGTTCTCAAGATCCAGCATGTGAACTTGCCTTCCAATTTTCTATCCAGAACAATCTTGAGTCCAATTGGAGCAGCTCCCTACTCGTACCCCTGATCGTTTTGGAGATGAACCCAACATTCTAGACCTTTTTCTAACTTTTAAACCTTCTCCTTATACTGTTAAACTCTTTCCTTTTATGAATTTCTCCGATCACCTTCTTATCTCTGTATCCT
>SEYY01022728.1:80000-82592 GCA_009176605.1 Armadillidium nasatum | reverse complement strand
TTCTAAAGTGTTCATACACTACTAACATCAACATCAACATCATCATCATCAACATGATCAAAATAATAATAATAATAATAATAATAATAATAATAATAATAATAATAATAATAATAATAATAATAATAATAATAATAATAATAATAATATTATTATTATTATTATTATTATTATTATTATTATTATTATTATTATTATTATTATTTTCATTAATATTATTGTAATTATCATCATCATCATTTTGTTATTTATTTATTTTAAGCGTTTCCAAAATAGAAAAGTTTATCGTCCGTATCCAACGAAGCCGCCGTCTACAATGTCTTTCGTTCGAGTTAGAGATACAAGTAAAATTAAAAATCTCTCTCTCTCTCTCTCTCTCTCTCTCTCTCTCTCTCTCTCTCTCTTCTCTCTCTCTCTCTCTCTCTCTTCTCTCTCTCTCTCTCTCTCTCTCTCTCTCTCTCTCTCTCTCTCTCTCTCTCTCTCTCTCTCTCTCTCTCTCTCTCTCTCTCTCCTCTCTCCTCTCTCTCTCTCTCTCTCTCTCTCTCTCTCTCTCTCTCTCTCTCTCTCTCTCTCTCTCTCTCTCTCTCTCTAAGTCACCAAGAACATTTATAAATGGATTCTAATTTTATAGGAATTTTAATTTTATACCTCTCTTATTTTCCTCTAAGGCAAAGATATGCAAATATGTTCTAAATTCAGAAGAAAACATTATTATTTGTACAAAGAATATAAAGAAAATACATTTATGCATAAAATAATATAAGTTCATTCGTAGAGTAAATAAATAATTACTTATATATATATATATATATATATATATATATATATATATATATATATATATATATATATATATATATATATATATATATATTTATATATATATATATATATATATATATATATATAAGTAATATCCACTTTGTTGAACACCACCTCTCTTCTTATAGACATCTCTTGTTCTTAACCGAAACTCAGGTGTCTGAGTGCGCTAACAGAAAACCCTACTCTCTCTATCTTCAATTTTCAGCCAAAGGCGGATGTTGTGCATATGTGCGCAATGATGTTGTTTGTTCTTGTGTCCTTAATTTGGAGTCTTCTGAATTCTCTACTTTATGGATTAAACTTCCTTGCAACTCTACAACTAAATTTATTTGTTCTGTCTACTTATCTCCTAACTCTACAGACTATCCAAAAATATTTGACTATCTTAACTCCAAAATAGAACACATTCTTTCTTCTTCTCCTTTCTCCGGAATCATCATTCGGGTGATTTCAATGTTCACCACCACCAATGGCTTTCATTTAGTTCTCATGATCCACCCGGTGAACTCGCTTACGACTTTTCTATCCAGAATAACCTTGAGCAGTTGGGGCGTCTACCTACCCGTATCCCTGATCGTCTTGGTGATGAACCCAACATATTTGATCTTTTCCTAACTTCATATCCTTCTCCTTACACTGCTAAATCCTTTCCTCCTCTGAGTTCATCCGATTACCTTCTTATCTCTATATCTTGTCCAGTCTCTTCAAGTCTTCCGCAAGAACGACGCCTTCGGGAGACGTTTTTGGCATTTCGGTGTCACTAACTGACTTGCGGTTGTACTTTTCTGATTTTTCATGGAATGATTACTGTTTCCGTGGGAGGGGTCCCTCGGAGTGTGCAGAGCGTATAATTGAGGTGATTCTGTCTGGCATTCAATATTCTTTCTCTTCTACTAAACCTAACAAACCTTGATTTAACTCTGCTTGTTCTCGTGCTATGCGCCGCACGAATGCTGCCTTCAGAGATTACCATCGTCCTTAAACTCCAGAAACTCGCCCAACTTATATTTCATCCCGAAATCGTGCAAAATCTATTCTTCCAAATACCAAAGACTCTTTTCTCCATAGAAAATAATCTTTCTGATTCCTCTTCCTCTAGCCCTTTCTGGCATTTTGCAAAAAAAGTCAGCTCTAACTTGGCTTCTTCCTCTTTCCCTACTTTAGTATATTCCGACGGCACAACTGCCGTTTTGCCTTCCTCTAAAGCTGAACTCTTCTCTCAAACTTTTGCCTCTAATTAAACTTTAGACGATTCCGAAGCTGTTCCTACTCCTTCAACCCCCTCCAACTCATTTATGACTAAAATTGTAATTTCTTCTAAAGACGTCATTTCTGCTCTCTCTGAGCTTAACACTAGGAAGGAGTACGGTCCTTGATGGTATCCCTCCTGTGGTTCTCAAAACTTGTGCTTCCGAGCTTGCATCCTGCTTTGGTAAACTATTTCGTCTATGTCTTTCTACTTCAACATTCCCTTCTTGCTGGAAACGTGCGCTTATTCAGCCTGTGCCGAAAGGGGGACCCCTCTCAACCCTCTAATTACCTTTCAATTTCTTTAACCTCTGTTTTTTCTAAAGTTTTAGAATCTATCCTTAATAGGAAGATTTGGAAACATCTCAATTCTTCTAATCTTATCTCTGATCGACAGTATGGCTTTCGTAAGAAACTTTCTACTGGTGATTTTCTATCCTTTCTGTCTGACTCTTGGTCCTCTGCTCTTCGGCATTTCGGTGAATCTTTTGTTGTCGCGTTGAACATATCGAAAACTTT
>SEYY01022728.1:47500-70000 GCA_009176605.1 Armadillidium nasatum | reverse complement strand
TTAGGAAGTGATCAGTAAAATCGAAATCTGTAAAAACATTTTAGAAAACTTTCACCATACGTCCAAGTGACTTCCAGATTTTATATTAACTCCTATCGTTGAGCTACACATATAAATAAATATTTGTTGATTTCGAAATATTTTTAACTGCTTTCATTTGGTTTCTATTAACCTAATTGTAAGCACACAAACGCACTCGAGAGAGAGAGAGAGAGAGAGAGAGAGAGAGAGAGAGAGAGAGAGAGAGAGAGAGAGAGAGAGAGAGAGAGAGAGAGAGAGAGAGAGAGAGAGAGAGAGAGAGAGAGAGTAATAAAAAGTTACAATTTTAATTTCTATGATAAATAAAATTATAGTTCAAATACTAATCATTCCATCAAACAATCTGTATCTTTTGAAGTTTTTCCCCAAAGATGAAATTGTAATATATATATATATATATATATATATATATATATATATATATATATATATATATATATATATATATATATATATATATATATATATATATATATATATATATATATATATATATATATATATATATATATATATAATGTGTGTATATGTGTGTGCGCATTCTTTGGTTACTACTATTTCATATACTAATAGTATCATCAAAGCTGTGATGATTGACTTAATAGTAATAAGGAATTTATTATTTTACCGGGAATTAATTGCCACTAATATTTTAATTAAACGTTTTAACGTCTCTCATCAAAACAAAGTTCTAATTTAAAAGATGCCAAATATAATAATAAAATAATAATTAAAAAAAACTATTAATACTTATGAATCAGGGTTGGCACATTGGCGTATCTCTGTTTGAATCATTTTCAATGATAAGAATTTTACGACTGTTGGGTAAATGAGATTTTTTTAAAAGTTGTCGAAAAAAACTTCCGTAGTTATAATATATATATATATATATATATATATATATATATATATATATATATATATATATATATATATATATATATATATATATATATATATATATATATATATATATATATATATATATATATATATATATATATATATATATTGGTTCAATTTCCGATTCGGTTGACAAATAGGAGGAACATTTTTTTTTTTAACGTTATGGTTGACTGAAACTTTGTTTATCTTCATATTGAGTCGTCTTCATACTTGCACACATACTAAAGCATAATTACACAGGTAAATAAACACATCCTTTTACAGGAACTCAAATTTTTTCGAATCACTTTTTGCTGATGAATCCTTCATCCAGTGCGGTTTGACCGAAGTGATGGTTGCTTTTCAGCCGAGATTTCAAAACTTCTCTGTTTTGAACGGTTCTCTTGTATTATTTAAGAACCACGCATGAATTTCCGTTCTCTTTGCTTTTCTTCTCATTTGAACTGGGATTCATCGTAGACTGTACAAATTATGTTCCACTCTTTCTTCAGAATCATGTCTGTGTGACTCAGTGCTCTCAATTGTTTTACATTTCTGACACACACACACACACACACACAGTAAAAATTATTCACATCTTTCTCCGAACTCCTCCTTTTAAAAAATTATTTTTCGATTTCATCTGAACACATAGAAACAGTTAAACTCTTGTTCGCTCTACCACACACAATCTCAACATTCTTTTTTACTCCACTCAGTTTCTAATGTCTTCTTCAATCACATTTCCATTTATAGTTCTTCATGGTCCTACTTGGAATCATTATCTTTCCTGTCCCTTTAAGGATTTAAAAATAAGGGCTAGCCTTTCACAAATGCTAAAAATATTCATAATTATATAACATTCAATATCTTGTAATTATCTATGATATTTTTCAAAAATCTTTTGGTTATATATATATATATATATATATATATATATATATATATATATATATATATATATATATATATATATATATATATATATATATATATATATATATATATATATATATATATATATATATATATATATATATTTAAAAAGATGTATTCTTAGTAAATTAATAAGGGTTGAAACTCATTCTTAATGTAAAAGAATTTATAATAGTTGCAAAGAATACAAACATATTTCATAGAACAAATGTAAGAAATTTCAATCGGTTGCATAATTAGATCAATTTCAAGATATTTAATTAATAGATAAAAAAAAATTTACATCTCAGAAAGTATTCTAGAATCTCGTTCCATTTTGAGAATAATTTTAGGTAGGATTTTAGCTTTAAAAACACTCTTTTAGCTACAGTATATTGTATAACTTCTGAGCAACCACAAGAGCTTTTAAAATGGAAATAAACTTCATTTATTAGAATGTATATTATTCTAGATTTTTTTTCTGGAGTTTAGCATCAGAAACATTGTTTTCTAATGTAGATTAACAACGTTGCACCAAAGATTAGTGACATCGCTATCAGAGATGGAGAAACATCAAAGATAAGCAGGTTAAACTATCTAGTCAGTCAGTATAAGAAAATTTAAGGTTCACAATTTTATTCTTTTTTTTTTTCTTTTCTTTTTTTTCTTAACCCTATACGAATTTAAAAACTAGCAAGAACAAAGAATTCATGTAGTTGCCATATATATATATATATATTATATATATATATATATATATATATAATATATATATATATATATATATATATATATATATATATATATATATATATATATATATATATATATATATATATATATATATATATATATAATATATATATATATATATATATATATATATATATATATAATATAAACTATATTTATCATCCAAAATACGCCTACTATCATTAACGTCATTAAAATGATTGATAAACTGAATTTTATTTTCCTTCCATGTAAAAAAAAAAAAAAAAAAAAAAAAAAAAAAACGCATGAGTCAACAAAAATTTATCATGTAAAATAAATTCCAAACTTTTGACGATCTAACTTAGAAATAGAAAAAGTGATTGAAGTAGATCAGGAAATCGATGAGGTTGTTGGAATTTACAAATACTTAAAAAGGAAGTAATTAAAAATCTTATTAATGGCAAATAAAAATGTTGGTATTTGAAGATTAAGAATATGATAAACTTTTTTTAAAAATTTTAATAAGGGGAAACTACATGGAAAAATCACTACCGATTATTAATTTTAAAATTGCACAATGAAAATGCACGAATTTTTCGAGTAAGTTATTAAAAAATTAAAAATAAAAATAAAAAAAAATACTTATGGGGTTAAAACAAAATTAAATTTGAGTTGAAATTTTTAGAAAAAAAAAAAAAAATAGAAATCCAACTATTTGCCTTAAAAGACATTAAAATATATTTTCAATTTCCTAAATTTAAATTTTTTTAAAAAAAAAAAAATGCTCGCAGTGTGAGATCTTTTACTTCAAGAATCTATTTCCTTTTCATATCAGCGGCCTTCCATATTTGCAAAAGATAGGATAATTAATTTTTAATAGTGGCTCGACTTACCAAGTTAATCTTTCTTTCTGATAAGTTTATTCAACATTAAAACAAGTAATAAATATCTCATAGTTTAGCAAATTCTATACTCAAGAATTAAATTGCAGCCATGTAAAAAATCAAATCCAACTAAATATACAAAACAGGAGAAAGTTTTAATATATAATAAATTATATATATATATATATTATATATAATATATATATATATATATTATATATATATATATATATATATAATATATATATATATATATATATATATATATATATATATATAATATATATATATATATATATATATATATATATATATATATATATATATATATATATATATATATATATAATAAAACTACATAAAAGGATGCGGATTCGTACTTTGATCTGTGTTAAGACGGAGAGTTACCTCTACACCACGACAGTACAAAAGGAAATCGCAGAATGCTCATGAACAACCGACATGCAGACTAACTCAAAGGACATTCCCGACTGCAATCGGGCACAGGGCAACATGTCAGTTACTATCCTCTTTCACTCATACTCCATATACTTATGTAATAAAACCACATACATACACCTTGGAGAGATATTTCCTAATTTCAATCTGCTAAGTAAGAATTCGAACCCTGACTTCTAAGTTGGTAAGACAATGTTACCTCTCACTATGATTTTCTTTTGTCATGTCATAGTGCAGAGGTAAAATACTCTGTCTTTCTAGCTTAGAGGTCATGTTCAAATATTATATATACATATATATATATATATATATATATATATATATATATATATATATATATCTATATATATATATATATATATATATATATATATATATATATATATATATATATATATATATATATATATATATATAATATATATATATTGTGATTCACATAGATGTTTACAAACTTCGACAGATCGAAGGTTACATCAACACAAAGAAATTCAACCGAATACATATAGGTCCGAAAGCCTCTCGTTTACATGATATCGAAGGGACAAATTGGGAATGAAACAAACACCATACACCATTGTTTATTTCGTAGTAGGTAACATACGAGGGGACGTCATTTGACAAGTGTTCAAAATGTAAGGCCCCGGCCTGGATACATAACTGGCATAAGCAGACAATACTGTACTGCAACTGCCGGAAGTTCATAGTGTTCCTAATACGTGTTGCGCCTTCCTTGACCTACTGCAGTAAATGTTGCTTGTCGGTAATTTCCTTCCCATACACCAGCTGCTTTAGATGATCCCATAAATAAAGGTCACAAGGAGTGAAGTCTGGGAACCTGGGCGGCCATGGAATTGGACCATCGATGCCGATCCACCTGCGTGGGTAGAAGGTATTTAGAAGGCGGGTTATGTGCCTTTGTCGATAGTGTGAAGCCGCCTCGTAATGATATCACATATCTGCTTATAGCTCAGGAGGTCGGACAGGTCCCCGTCGAGATACGCAAGGTACAATGTTCTGACCACAGTTCCCCCCAAGATCTGAGCGTTCTTTATGTCATTCTTCATATTGTCCCCTCCATATCAGGTAAACGAATAGCTTACGGCCCTATATGTATTAGGTTTAATTTCTTTGTGATGATGTCACCTTTTAAGTTTGTAAAATCGATGTCATCATTAATATATATATATATATATATATATATATATATATATATATATATATATATTATATATATATATATATATATATATATATATATATATATATAATATATATATATATATATATATATATATATATATATATATATATATATATATATATATATATATATATATATATATATATATATATATATATATATATATATATATATATATATATATATATATATATATATATATATATATATATATATATATATATATATATATATATATATATATATAGATATTTATTATATAAATATAATATAATATTAATATATATATATATATATATATATATATATATATATATATATATATATATATTATATATATATATTATTATATATATATATATATATATCACCTCTGTGAGCAAAGGCCAGAAGTCTACAAAATTTTCACCAGTTAGGAAGAAAATCGGAAAGTGGTCAAAAATTAAAGGCCAACATGTTTCGATACACGGCGTTTGAAGGTGTGCAAGTCATAGAAAGTTGAGAAAATAGATGAAAGGGGTGTGTTCTAAACTTTACCACTAGAGTGCATGTAAGATTTAGCATAGCGGTTAAGTCTGGGGTCGGAGAGTTTGACACAGAAAGTATGAGAGTCTGTTTAAAGACGTGACGCATGAGCCCTTCTCGATGGACGAGGTATGCGACGAGAGAGTTCAGAAGAATAGTGTCCATCGTAATAGCGATAGTATAGAGAGAGTGACGCAACAATTCGACTGGCAGAAAGAGACTAGAGAGAATTAGTGAGAGCAGGATAGTTAATAAGACGAAAAGTCCTATACTCCACCTTTTCAAGGAGAGCTGTATGAGTGGAACCACCCCAGATGTATGAGGCGTATTAGATATAGGGGCGAACAACATCCCTATAAAGAGAAAACAACTGGAGTGGCGTAAAGAAATTCTGAAAACGCCTCAGAACACCCAGCCTTTTAGAAGCTTGTTTAGAAAGAGAAGTAATGTGATTTAAATGAAATGTAAGACAAATTTTGAAAACAACCATGTTTTCTTTGCCTCAATTTGAAATACGAGAAATATTTGAAGTTAGTTGCTCCAAGGCCACCATTCTAGCTTCAAGTAACTGCTTTCAAACTGAATGATGTAATGAAGGGTGGAGTTATCAGCATGGGAGTGGATGGGTGATGAAGTAATAGAGAGAAGGTTATTAATGAAAAGTACAAAAAGTGTTGGGATATGACAGAATCTTGAGGAGTTAAAGGATGAACTGTAGGTAGTCTATATCAGCAGCTGTAGAACTACCGGAAAGAAAATCGGACAGAATACTACATTGAAAATTATAGATTCCGAAAGAGGGAAATTTAGAATTCAGACCTTTGAGCCAAACTCTATCGAAGGTTTTCGATATGTCGAGCACGACACCAAATAGATTCACTGAAACGCCGAAGGGCGGAAAACCAAAAGTCAGAGAGAAGGGAAAGAATATCACAAGCAGAACGTATTTTACGAAAGTCAAATTGGCGATCAGAACACCGATATGATTTGAGAATTGAGGTTGTTTCCAAATCTTTCTGTTAAGAATAGCTGAAAACTTTAGAAAGACGGAGGTTAAAGGAAAAGACTGTAGTTTAAGGGTTGAGAGGGGTCCCTCTTCTTCGAAACAGGCTGATTGAGAGCACGATTCCAGCAAGAAGGGAAGGTTAAAGTAGAAAGACAGAGAAAAAATAGTTTACCAATGGAAGATGAAGCTAAGAAGCACAAATTTTGAGAACTGCAGGAGGGATACCATCAAGACCATACACCTTCTTAGTGTTAAGCTCAAAGAGAACAGAAATGACATATTTAGAAGAAATTACAATTTTAGGCAAAAATAAGTTGGAGGGGGCTCAAAGAGGAGGAATAGCTCAGGAATCATCTAAAGTTCAATTAGAGTCAAAAGTTTGAGCGAAGAATATAGTTTCAGAAGAAGGCAAAACAGCAGTTGTGCAGTCAGAAGATACTAGAGTAGGGAAAGAGGAAGAAGCCAAAGTAAAGTTGACATTTTTGGCAAAATGCCAAAAAGGGCGTGAAGAAGAGGAATCAGAAATACAATGGCATTTTCCACGGAGAAAAGAGTCTTTGGTTTTGCGAAGGATAGAATAGATTTTTCCCGATTCCGGGATCAAATATATATCATGTGGTTTATGGAGTTTGAGGACGGCGGAAATCCCTGAAGGAAGCATCCCTGTAGCGAACAGTACGAGAACAAGTAGAGTTAAACCAAAGTTTGTTAGGCTTAATAGAAGGGAATCAATGTGGAAAGAACGCCTCCATGTCAGAGAGAATCACCTCGGTAATGCTCTATGCACACTCAGAGGGACTCCTCCCACGGAAGCAACAATCCTTACACGGGAAATCAAAGAAGTACGATCGCAAGCGGAGCAACTTGCGGCACCGAAATCCCACAACGCTTCCTCACACTAGGAGGGAGGTCTTTCTTGCGGAAGACTAGAAAAAACAGAGGAGGATACAAAGATATGAAGGTGATCGAAGGAACCCAGAGGTGGATAGAATTTGACAGTGTAAGGGAAGGATTAGAAGTTAGAAAAGGTCAAGAATGTATTGTTCTTCTCCAAGGCTGTCAGACATACAAGTAAAGAGCTGCGCCAACTGCTCAAGGTCGTTTAGAATAGAGAAATGGAAAGTACGGCAACCTGTATATATATATATATATATATATATATATATATATATATATATATATATATATATATATAATATATATATATATATATATATATAAATATTATATATATTATATATAATATTATATATATATATATATATGGTAAAGGTATAGAATGTTTCTGAGTTTCGATGTTTTTGAAAATATCGATATTCGAAACATCGATATGCCTATTCTTATATATTCTATATATATAATATATCATATATACATATATATATATATTATATATATATATATTTATATATATATATATATAATATATATATATATATATATATATATATATATATATATATATATATATATAATATATATATATATATATATATATATATATATATATATATATATATATATATATATATATATATATATATTATATACATATATATATATATATATATATATATATATATATATATATATATATATATATATATATATATATATATATATATATATATATATATATATATATATATATATATATATATATATATATATATATTATACACGAGCAAGGTCGAGTCCATCACTCGCAGACAGTTTTATACAAGATTTTAAAGTCTGCTGTAACCTCTCACAGACTATTTTCTATATAGAAAATTAATGTTTGCTATTGGACTCGAACCACCAACCTTTAAGATGGTAAGTCTTGGGCGCTGACCACTTTGATACGGCAGATGGACTCGACCTTTGACCCCGTTGCCCCTTGCTCGTGTTGCAGTCGGGGGAGTCCTTTGGGCTTGACTTCGAGGATGTAAATCTATTGAGCAAGTTTCAATGCGATTCCCTTTTGTACTTCCGTAACAGAGTGGTCAGCGCACTAGACTTACCATCTTAAAGGTTATTGGTTCGAGTCCAATAGCAGACATTAATTTTATATATAGAAAATATTCTGTAAGAGGTTTAGCAGACTTTAAAATATTGTATAAAGCTGTCTGCGAGTGATGGACTCGACCTTTGACCCCGTTGCCACTTGCTCGTGTTGCAGTCGGGGTAGTCCTTTGGGCTTGACATCGCGAATGTAAATCATGAGCAAGTTCCAATGCGATTCCCTTTTGTACTGCCGTAGCAGAGTGGTCAGCGCGCTAGACTTACCATCTTAAAGGTTGTTGGTTCGAGTCCAATAGCAGACATTAATATATATATATATATATATATATATATATATATATATATATATATATATATATATATATATATATATATATATATATATATATATATATATATATATATATATATATATATATATATATATATATATATATATATATATATATATATATTTTCGTTTACTATTTACTTGCTGTAAGTATTATTTTGAATGAAAATAAGTGTGACCGAAGGAAAATAATGGACCTCAAAGTTACGTTTTAGATTTGATGAGCTTGTATGCGGCGTGTAGGGAATATACATTACAAGAGGAAGAAAAAGTCACTCGCCACCAACAAAACATAGATACAGTAAATGTATAATGAAATCGAATAGCAGTTTTGCTTGCAGTAAATTAAGACCTAGGTTTTCTAATCCAAAATTCAAATAAACAAAATAAACATGGGAAGAAGAACAACTATGATGATGGTAGAGGTTGTCAATCAAATCAATCTCCACAGAAAAAAAGTAGCTATATTTAAATCAATTGACCAATCACAGACTGAAGTTGTTTAAATCACGTCTACGTCTGCCGTTACGTAGAATTTTATAACATTAGATTACATTAACTAATATAGTAGTATGTTGCTAGCAGCTACCACTCTTCAAATTCGGTTCACCCATGATTCAGAAGGGACTTTACTCCTTGTATGAATGATAAAAATAAGAGTTATCCTCCAAGTATTTGCTAAAAATTAACATCATAGGCTTTTCATCGATATTATCGTATAAACAATACTTTTATATTTTCACTGTGAATTATGCTTAATTATTACGCAATACTATAACAAATATTTTCACATTATATTAAAGTAAATACTAAAAAAAATTGCTCATCTGAAATATATCTACTTTCCAGTGTGACAAAATACGCATTGTTGTCCTTTTTATTGAAAACGGTTTAAATATTTATATTTATTTTTATTTTTATAAAAACTCTTTTGGACAATAAGTTTAATCTTTAGCACAATAAATTTAATCTCACATACTACTATATAATCTTATTTGGCAGTAAGAAAACAAATAAAAAGTATAAATTAGTAACCGGTTTGGGTTTCCAATATCCTAAAATACTGGGTGTGAACTGCTGGCAACAAACTCACCCCCTCATCGGCATCTTTAAAAATAAAGTTAAAAACTTGAAATTTTTAAACTAATTAGCGCCTACTCGCTTGTAAAAGTAGTCTATTTCGTCCCTTTGGCCAAATGCACTGATAATACGAGTTAAGTTTTACATTAAACCCGTTTCTCAAAAGGAGACCAAAACATGTTCTTAGGTAGTAAAAGGGTAGAGGTAAAAACTCTCAAAGGTTTATATAATTTATATTTTGCTATTGTTTTTGCTTTCTAATTTCTAAAATGTCGCTAGGACGCCCCAGGACGGACAAAGATACCAGGATGGATAGACTGAGCCGTTCTATGGGCCTGCTTCAAAGTAAAGGTGGACAACCGCTGCAATGTGCAGTGGAGTCTGTCATTATCATGTAGTAATAAGAATATGTGGCCAATGAAAGGTGCGAAAGGCACTACATATTCCTGAAGAATATGATCAACATACTTTCTGTCATTAAACTTTCTTGTCCGCCATTTGCAACTCCGTGCTGGTTCCAAACTTATGCCAGTCCACATCATCACAGAGCTACCTCTGAAAGGAAAACATTAGAGGAATATTGCAAGGAGCAATGCGCTCTCATGAACGTTTATATATTCTCTGACGTAGCTCTAGTACATGTTATGCGAACCAAGACTCAGCAGTGAACAGTTCATTACTCATCGCACCAATGTAAAATTTCTGTGGGCCTGTGCAAACTGCAATCAGGCAACCCAATGAACTCTGGAATGAACAAGACCGGTGGCAGTCCGTCTAGCAGTTATTTGTCTCGCGCAATCTTCTTTGAACTGTAGGGTCGGAAATGGTAATATGTTTTGGTTCTATGGAGTAGGATTCATAGCTAATACGCAAGTTTCGGAACCAATCTCGCGGAGCTGCCGAATGGAGATCTGTCGTCCCTTAAGGAAGTACCTCTCGGTGGTTTATTTTATATATATATATATATATATATATATATATATATATATATATATATATATATATATATATATATATATATATATATATAATAATATATATAATAATATAGTATTATAATATATTATATATTTTATATATATATATATATATATATATATATATATATTATATATATATATATATATATATATATATATATATATATATATATATATATATATATATATATATATATATATATATATATATATATATATATATATATATATATATATATATATTCTTATAAGTAGATAAAACTAACTATGGTTTTTCAATATTATCCACTAAACTAAGAAAATCCTTAAAATGGCAATACTTAATTTTTTTTTAACTCGTTTTTGTCACGAGAAAATACTTGTCCTTTTACCCTATAATGTAAGGTTTACAATTCTATTGTTTTAACAAGAAATCTCATCGTTGACAGAAATTGTTGTCCGTAAGATAAGTACCCTATTTTAACCTTTTTATTTAAATTAGAAAATATATATATAAGTAACTTATAACCTTATGGTCATATTGACAGGAAAGGAAGAAGTCGCTAATTCAACAACAGCCGAAATGGAACGATTAGAAAGAAAGCTAGACATAAGTAAGCAAAGAAAAGGAGGAAACCAGTGTTGGTGTTTACGTAGGCACACACTCCACCTTTAGAACGGAAATTATGAAATGTTATAGTTGGACATATTAAAAAAATTCGAGGACTCTCCCTCTAGATATCTGGGGGTCAGACAATAGCAAAAGGTAAGGACGAGAGTTAGAGAGTGGTATTCCACAGAGGCTAAATTAGAGCGTAAGCCACGAACATTGGTAAAGTCTTTAGAGAACCCACGCCCGCCATTCTATACACAATCACGATTGTAACTAACAAACAGACGAACAATCAAATATACAAACAAACAATCAAAAAGACAAACAAAAACGAACAAGCAAGCGAAAAAAAATAAAACATAAATAATATCTATGTTACTCTTGAAATTTTAAAACGCTAAAATTAACTATAAAGCTATATAACTGTAAAACTATTTCTATTTAAAAGATAAATATTCGCTAAAACTTATCTTAAAATTCAATTCAGTAAAAATTGCTGTCTTCGAAAATTGGCGCTACTATGCATTATGAAAAGCAGGTCAAATACTAATAATACACATGATGAATATAAATTTTATTGGACATTTCGGACCCAGCACGATTTATCTTTAGGAAATGTAAAATAATAAAATAAGATAGAAAAAAAATTTTAATTTATGTCAAAACAAACTAAAATACAAAAAATAAGACGACAAACACAAAACATACGATCAACCACCTCATAATTAAAACTATGGTTTATAAGAAGAGATACAAAAAAATTAAAAGATATATTTAAATATGAAATGGCAGACTGTAAAAAAACATCAGTCTAGTGTATAAAATTATATTTTGACAGATCTAGTAACAGAAACAAGGTTTATTCAGCATTTCAAAGTTTTTACTTGTAAATCCTATTGCATTTCCATTTTATTATTATTATTATTATTGTAATAAAAATTTCAAATTATGAAATTATAATACTCTAAAAGTTGTTATTGTTAGTAAAAAAAATTTTACCTTCCATTTTTATTGAAATTTTACATTTAAATTGCAGTATCCTCCTACATCCCTAAACAATTTTTCTATTCTTCTTTCAATTTCCTTAAAATATGTTTTAAATTTTTTTTTTTTTTTTTTTGTTTTTGTACAAAAGTAAATAAAAAAAAGGATTTGTCATTTTTCTATTTTTCGTACCTCAATGGTAGAATATAATGAAAATTATGATTTCATTTTTTACCATTACTGTTCTTATATGTAGATTGGAAATATTATTTTTGTGCGTTTAATTTACTGATTTTATTAATATTAATTTTCACAGGATTTTTACAAAATTTTACAATAAATAAAACGATCAAGATTGAATCTTATTAAAAAGAAAACTGACTGTTCAAATTTTTATGTCCATTGTAGCGTGGTATGTATATCACAATTTGGTCAACATTCGAATTTTGAAAATAAAGTTATTTAAATAGCGTTAATATTACTCACAGTTAACTTAACCCAATTCGAATATTTAAAAAATATATTTTTAAAGAAGGAAAATGGAGAATACATTTTATTTAAATTATTGTCCCATAATTTACAAGGTTTTCCTTTCTTTGCAATATATACTCCATAGATGGGATATATATATATATATATATATATATATATATATATATATATATATATATATATATATATATATATATATATATATATATATATATATATATATATATATATATATATATATATATATATATATATATATATATATATATATATATATATATATATATATATATATATATATATATATATATATATATATATATATATATATATATATATGCTAATATTTCTTTTTTATACTATGACTAGAAAAGCTTGCAAAGTTTAATTCTTCATCCAAACTATCAGAGAGAAGATCTTGAGAAAAGGAATGCTGCCAGAAGTAAGTCATCGTGTTTTCCTTTGGGTTTTTTCACTTCAGAGTCAGTCGCACTTCCACTTCCTTTCCGTTTCAGATCAGTAGTGGATGAAGCATTGTCATTTATTACCTCTACCTCATTATGGAAGTCCTCAACATCCGTATCTCCATCGTAATCATCATCATCACTGTCGTTGGCAAATTTGCTCTTTTTGCTTGAATTCTCAGCACGGGTTGGAGTGGTAACTTCAGTTTCTGAAAAATTAATTTTTTTAAATCTTTATGCATACATGAC
Organism: Armadillidium nasatum; assembly: GCA_009176605.1. Taxonomy (NCBI): domain Eukaryota; kingdom Metazoa; phylum Arthropoda; class Malacostraca; order Isopoda; family Armadillidiidae; genus Armadillidium; species Armadillidium nasatum. The sequence goes on along the minus strand of SEYY01022728.1, from coordinate 56,193 downwards.
GACCCAAAAGTCACAATCTCTTGGTAAAATATGAGAAATTTTATAATAGCAGTTTAACATGATATCAATGCCCTTATATAAAATAAATTTACAAAAAATAATGCAACAAATAATCTTTCATATTTATTTATCATTGAGTATTAAATATTGTATTACAGAACAAGTATCAAAAACATCAACTGAAAAGCTTGTGTGTTTTATAATGCAAGTAACAAGTTAATTTAAGATCTGTAAAGAGACAGATGGTGTAAGTGTTAATATTTAAAGGTAAGAACTATAAAACAAAGTATATTGTAATATTTCCTTAGAGGTATGAAAACTTGAGAATCTTTTTATCAATTACAGTGAAACTCTTATGTCAAACAGAGTGACTTATGAAACACCCTGTATTGTCAATGACGAAAATTATTAGCAATCCAAAACAAGGCTGTAAAAGAGGGGCGTTCAACCCACAATTGGCCAACGAACATGAAACTTTCAAAAATATTTTTAAAAAAAATAGTTTTCTCAATTATAGAATATCTGAATTATTTCCATGTAACTGAACTGCAATACAATTTGTTTATAAATACAGTTGATCTAACTACTTTAAATAATTTTTGGGTTTAAAAAACAATAATTACAAAAAATCGAATTTAGAAACAATTATCAAAAAGAATATTGACCAATTCAAAAAACCAAGTTTGTGTGAAATTACAATTTTAAGTTCTAAGTAGTATGAAAAATCAGGATTCAATATTTAATTCATGTTGTAACATTTTTTTATTTCTTGGTTATTTTATTAAATCCTGATTTTTTCGTACTTCTTAGAACTTTAAATTATGATTTCACACATACTTGGTTGTTTGACTTGGTCAATTTTGCCAGTACACCCATGATATATATATATATATATATATATATATATATATATATATATATATATATATATATATATATATATATATATATATATATATATATATATATATATATATATATATATATATATATATATATATATATATATATATATATTATATATATATTATATATTTTTTATTTTTTTTTTCATAAAATTTCTAATTATTCTTTTATGTTGTTATTTAGTAAATATTTACATATTACTTCATCTGGCCACTGAAACAGCAAAGAGTTTACAATAATTTGGCAAATATTCATTTATGAATAGGTTTTATAGTGTTTAATAAAGGATAATTAAATAACTAATTCATTTAAATTCGATTTATCAGTTCTGCTTATGATTTAAAACGATTGAAGGTATGAAAAATGTAATGCAAACAGTTCATGGTTTTAGTTGTAATAAAATTAACGTGTGGTATAAAAATCAAAACTGTTAGTAATAAACTTGAAGATCCACTGTGTTTAGTAAACATGCTAGAGTCTGAAGACAGGGACTGTAATCCAAGTAAGAGTAGGTTACTGTATTAGAAGATTCAATAATTAGAAAGTAAACAGAAACAGAGCTGTGTTCCATGGTTTAATTTGACAACGAAAATATGTAGACAACAGATGGAAATAATCGCGCAGACTGTTTTATTAAAATGATTGTTATGTATGAATAGATCTTTTTTTGTATAATAATAACATAGGAAAACAATGATAGATTCAATGTCAGGTAACAGAGCCACCTGCTGAACGAGACAGATTTGAAAAGTTATGAAATGCGTTTGAAGGAATTTCAAGAGTATGATGATACATTGTGGGTTCGTACTAAAAGGACATTATGTAACTGATGAACTTTACCAACTAGGTTGGATATGCTGTAATGTTTCCAATCATAATCCTGCACTGGTATACTGAAAGTGAGTATCTCCCAAACAAAATAAAACACACTTATACAAAGCCTAAACAACAAAGACTAATAATACCCAAGAACTCAGAAAAAAAAAAAATTTTGAACTACCTCATCAATCTTAAAGTTTTGACTCCACAATCTAATAATTACTTACTCTGGTCAATGGTATCAGCTCTTCGCGGCTGGCAAGTCTCGATAATATTGAGCAAGTTCAATTCCGTTGTGCAATGCGATAATTCTTTACTTCAAAGAACAAAATTAATAAAAGAAGCAACTAAAAGAAGGGTAAAGACAAAGATAAACAAAATGAGTCGAACTAAATTTTTACTATAATTTTTTCTTACTACAATCTTTTCAGACTAGAGATGAACTAGATATAAAAATCAAAATATAATTACCAGCAGGTCTTAGAATTATGAAATTTTTTTTTGGTTCCAAAGCAATCAGAACTGTCCGAGGGGCATTCTCAATTAAATAGTAATAATCTCTTAAGTTTATTTAGAAAATAATGTAGTCAAACATTTCTCTCTTTTTTTGTCTCCTTTGTTAGGCAAAGGTCGAAGACCTACCAAATTCAACCAGAATTTGGGAAACTTCCGGAACATAGGTCAAATTAAATGCTGACAGATCCAGAAAATGGAGTTTGAAAGCATTCAAGTCAAAAGAAGTTGAGAAAATACATAAAGGGAGTGTACTCCAGAGCTTACCAGCAGAATAAACATAAGATTGAGCATTGATGTTATGCCTGAGATCATAGTTGGACAGAAAAATGATGAGAGTATAAAGAAAGACGTGTAACACGAGTCCTTCTCATTGGGGAAGGTACGCATTGGAAAATGTTAAGAAGAATAGTGTCCTAGACTACGCTTCTTCAAGTAGTGCTGAGTGATTGGAACCACCCCAGATGTGTGAGGCATACCTCATACAGGAGCGAACGACATCTATATAAAAAGCAACCAAGCAAGGTGGCGTGAGCAAATTCTGAAAACTACTCAGAACACATAACCACTTAGAAGCTTGTTTAGAAAGAGAAACAAGGTGTTTCTTCCAAAAAAAGATCACAAGAAAAAGAAATACCAAGAATATTAAGGGCAGAAGGTTGGAGTTTTGTGTTTTCGAAAATGTTATAGTTCAGCGAAAAATTAAGTGGAGAAGTAATGTGAAAGAAATGAGATTTCGAGAGATTGAAAATAACAGTGTTTTCCATGTCCCAATTAAAAATTTGAAAGAACAGAGGTAAGCTGCTCCAAGGACACTCTCCTAAAAACAATTTAATGTTATTGGTTGGGAGGTCTTTCAAAATGATAAAAGAAATGAAGGGTGGAATCGTCGGCAAAGGACCGGGTAAGTGATAAAGTAACAGGGAGCAACACTTTACTAAAAAGTAACTGAGGAATACCATTAATGATAGATTTAAGAGATGAAGGTTGGGTGTCTACAACAGCTTATGGAACCACCCGAAAGGAAACCAAAGAGAAAGCCATAGAGAGAAGGACTGATACCGAAGGAAGTAAGTTTAGAAATCAAAGTTTTCGAAATGTTTAACAAAACAACTAAGGGTTCACCGAAATGCAGAAGAGCAGAGGATCAAGAGTCAGAGAGAAGAGAAAGAAGATCACCAGTAGAGCTTCCCTTACTAAAAACACTGGTGATCGGAGATAAGATTAGAAGAATTGAGACGTTTCCACATCTTCCTGTTAAAGATGGACTCGAAAACATCAGAAAGAACGGAGGGCAAGGATAAAGGACGAAAGTTAGAAGGCTTATAGGGGTTTTCTTTCTCGGCACCGAATGAATAAGCGCCCGTTTACAGCAGGAAGGGAAAGCTGAGGTAGAAAGACGGAGACGAAGTAGTTTACTAAGGCAGAGTGCAAAATTAGCACACGTTTTGAGGATCACAGGAGGTATACCATCAGGACCATACGTTCTTAATATTAAGCTTACAGATAACAAAAATAGTATCTTTAGAAGAAATGACAATATTAGGCATAAAAGATTTGGAAGAAGTTAGAGGAAGAGGAGGAAATGCTCCGGAATGGTCTAAGACGGATATAGAGGAAAAGATTTAAGCGAAGAGTTCAACTTCAACAGGTCAAACGGGAATTATGCAATCGGAAGATGCTAGAAGAGGGAAAGATGAAGAAGCAAAGCTAGAGTTGAAGTGTTTTGCATGCCAAAAACGTTTCCTTTTCGTTGACTGGGGTCTTTCCTGGGAAAGTCTTGATGAAATAAAACAGAATACAGAGATAAAGTGATCGGAAGAACCTAAAAGAAGAAAGAATTTAATGGAATAAGGAGAAGAATTAGAAGTTAAGAAAAGGTCTTTAAGGCGATACAGGATAACAGTAGGTAGCTGAGGTAAACTGCTCGATGTTTTCTGGGTAGAAAAATGGAAAGAAAGTTCACCAAGTTGTATTATGAAAATTTTGAGGAAAGCCACTGGCGGTGTTAAACACTAAAATCACCAAGTATGAAGATTTCAGAAAAAGAAGTTTAATTAATTTTGTGCAAAGAAAACTAACATATCTTTATAAACTTGAAAAGTCTGTCAATCTACTAAAATTCAAGTTAGCTTATTAAATATTCTTTTAGCGATAATTATCTTACTGCAAAGGCAACAGACCATAAACCAACGATTTTTTACTTCGATTATAAAGAGCTTTCAAATTTTCTAAGGAAAAGTCACTTTAAACCTGAAGTTATCATCTGTATTAATTCGAGAGTCAATGCATCAATGTAGGTATCATCTACATAAAAAATACTGAAAGAAGTCAGAAGCCACAGTTAATATGCTATTCAGTGTTCTTGGAACAACAACAGATACACAAATACAATTTTCAATGTTACACATCAGAAGCTCAGGAAATGTAGAAGACCCAACTTTCAAACAATAAGTTTCAGTTAGAAATAACTTTCCGGATAAAGAGAAAAACAATACTGAAAACATTTTAAACATATACCCCAAAGAAAGTCATCCCACCATATTATTCTCAAAACTTACTTTTGTAAAGAAGAAAGAAAAAAAAATAAAAATATATATATATATATATATATATATATAATATATATATATATATATATATATATATATATATATATATATATATATATATATATATATATATATATATATATATATATATATATATATATATATATATATATATAATATATATATTATATAATATAAGGATGCACCGATTAATCGGCATAATCGGCCATATTACCGATTAATCGGTAATCGGCTATTCACACGATTAATCGGCCGATTGCTTAAATCCTTTACCAGAACAAACCAACCTTTACAAGACTATTTTATAACTGCCAAGTTAATCATCAGATAGCTTCGACACAGTAACAAATAACAATACCAATATAATTTTCAAAATTGTTTGTCATTTTGTGCCTGGCTGCTATTATGGCTTTTGCCTTTTTAATTTTTTTTTTTTTTTTTTTTTTTTTTTTTTTTAAATAAAGAAATCATTCATAAATTATGAAACAATTATATTATAATTGACTCATTATTAATACAAATACTACAAATACATACATACAAATTGCATAAAAATACTACTAAATTTTGGCAGTTTTCCATGTTTTCTGTTTATACTGTTGCCTCTTCAATTCATGTTGTCTTCTATCTCAAGCTCATCAGTATTTAAAGTTCAATACTCTTAAGTTATAATGCAGAAACATAAGAGTTTCCCCATTTTCAGGACACAGCCTTTTCCTTGTAGGTTCATGTTATACTGTACTAAAAGTCTTTCACTCTCAAACAGATGATGGTGGTGCGCTTAGATATTTTGAAGCCAAATTGCTCAATATTGGTAAAGTCTCCCGTGTCTTTTTCCACCAAAGTAATGGGTCTTCGCTTCTTTGAAGTGTTGGTAGAGTTAAATATTGATCCAGTTCCTTTGCGCATCTACGAGTAACAGATTTACTCCTCTTGAGTTTGGGTTGCACATATGTTGTACTTGCAACGTCTAAGTCTGAATTTATTTTCATAGGCTTATTTGACTCAAAATCATCTAACAGTTTTGAAAGGGAAACAGTTTTAGGTACACTTTCATAAGTTTCATTATCTTGATCATCATTAGAAGAGCTGTCTCCTGTTTGACTATCAATAGAATTTATCTCAGCTTGATGTTCTACAATATCTATAACCCATTTCTTAATAGTGTCTTCTTTAATGTCATCCTTTTGAAATTTCAATTTAAATCTGGGATCGAGAAAAGTAGCCAAGCACAGAAATTTTTCATTTATGTATGATGCAAATCTTTTTTCAGTTGATGCACTGAATTCTTCAACAGTTGTAATAATTCCACTAAATTCACCAGTATGTTTGGTAGCTTTTAATAGAAATAATCTGAGAGCTAATATTGTAGGGATTATCATTGATATAGTTGATGTTCTGTTACTTGATTCTTTGCTGATGTCTTCAAATGGACTTAATGACTGGACAACTTTTTCATCAATTGTCCATTGGTAACTTGATAAAGTTGGCATGTCATTGTCAAGAGCATACTTTATAAGAGCTTTTATCTGTTCTAAATTTATTTTCAACATATTATATGTTGAATTCCAGCGAGTTAGACACATCTTGGAATCAGTTTATGTTTGTCCAATTTAAGCTGCTCCTGGATTTCGGTTAATTTGCTAATCGCTAATGAAGAATGATTAAAGTGTGATACTATTTTTCTGCTATTTGCAATTATATTGCTCACAGCCTTTTGCAAAAATATTGAATCATTTACTGAAAGTTGCAATGTGCGTATGAAACATGATAGTGACTGTACACCACACTTCCTCATACCACCAACCATATTTGCGGCGGAAACTCGTAGTACAAGAAAAATTTTGTTGGAGATCTTATACTCATTCAGAACAATGTGTAGTTGTTCACTTATTATTTCAGCTGTATGTGAACCAGGGAAAGGAACAACTCTAAGCACAGCTCTACATTGTTCAAACTCATCTGAAAGCCAATGGCATGTCACACTCAGAAATGGAGCATTATTTGTTGAAGCTGTCCAAATGTCTGTGGTCAAAGAAAGACTGCTAATTTCATCGAGCGATATCTGAATTTTTGCTTTTACTTTCATAAATATATCCGGGATTATTTTGTCTGTGAAATATTTTCTTGATGGAATTCTGTAATTAGGACAGAGTTTTGCAATAAGCCTTTGGAATCCAATGTCAGATGTTAAAGAATATGGTTGAATATCAACAGCTATCATGTCTCCTATCAAATAATGTATCTCTTGGGACTTGTGATTGTTAATATTCCAAATTTTACTCTTTACTAAAACTGATTGTATAGTTGGTTGAACTTTTTTTTTTGGAGGCTCATAGTTGCTGCAACTTGCTTCTGAAGTACTTGGCTGTGACCAATCATATTGCCTTTTCAGCTTATCCGTTTCAGCTTTTGCTTCATCTGAATGAATTTCTTAATGTGGTTCAACATATTTGTCGTTGTATAACTTTTCAGATTTGCCACCTCTTGATATGGTGGCTTTACATAATTTAAAAATACATTTACTGTTTATCCTTAGGATGAACATCAAAATACTTCCAACAATAACTGGTTGACATACTGCTTTCGTTATAAAGTGTAATTAATATTTAATTATTTATATCTCTATAATCGAGATTCTAGAATCTAGAGTTATCTTTAAAATTTTAAAATTTTTTTTTCTTTATATATATCTGAAAAGTAAGCAATAAAAATGATTTACATTAATAATGAAAACATGCATAGTTATTAGTAATAAATAATAATGTTGATAACTGCTTTTTCTCAGTATTAATTTAAATTATTAGGTGTAATAGATGAAAGGCCGATTAATCGGTAATCGGTAATCGGCCACTTGGCTTATAGGTGCACCCCTAATTCTAATTTTTAAAAAATTCAACAACAAAAAAAATGACAAAACTTTAAGCTGAAAAAAAATTTTTTTGTTAATTTTATTCATCTTAATACATGGGAAGGAAAAAACATAAACTTACCTTGTAAGTTTGATTCCTGAATCTGGGCTCTTAACTCGGAATTTTTTTGCTTTTTGGAATTTAACAAAATGACTAACTTTCCAAATATTTCTCGTTCAAAGCTTTCTTTCATCGACACACAATCTTCTGCTACCTTTTTCAGTTCATCCTTTTCTAAATTTAAGAATATTTTTTTTTTTAATTTTCATATTATATATATATATATATATATATATATATATATATATATATATATATATATATATATATATATATATATATATATATATATATATATATATATATATATATATATATATATATATAATATATATATATATATATATATATATATATATATATATATATATATTATATATATATATATATATATATATATATATATATATATATATATATATATATATATATATATATATATATATATATATATATATATATATATATATATACTATAGTACCTATTATAACACTAATACTCAACTTACTCCAGGTTCCACTAGTATTTGCACATATGCACATACAAAGTTTAAAGAAGAGACATGAAAATAATAATTTTGCACACTTGAAGAATATAACGTCCCTTCAAAAATGAATATCAAAGAATTTTCAAAGACTCATATTAGCAAATTTTCAATAATAAAAAAATGTAATAATTCACTTTTAAGATAGAGTATGATAGATAGACTTCTAGTAAACAAAATTAATGCTTATCCATGCATGCACTCATATAAGTTCTCCATTTCAGCCAAATATAAAATACTGTTGTAACCAGATGTGACTTATCAACAAATCTGATTACCAAAAAATATATCAAATGGTACAATCAAGTGGATGGACTTTCCAATAAGACAAAATTATTTATATTTGCTCTATTAATCTGCATTTG
>SEYY01022728.1:30000-42500 GCA_009176605.1 Armadillidium nasatum | reverse complement strand
ACTAATAAACTGTCCCCTACTTTCAAACTCTCTTGACCCTTTATCTCTGCGACGAGATGTTGGCGTACTATCTCTTTTCTATGGGTACTACAATGGCAGGTCTTGAGGGAATTAGTCTCTCGCATTTCACAACCATTGCGTCACCATCACAGCACAAGGGGTGTCCTGCTTTCGTATGAAGCTTGTATGAGTAACCTTGCTTGTTGTAGCACCTCCTCCTTCCCAGCAACCTTTATTCTGTGGAACTCCTTACTATTTTCTGTTTTTCCTCCTGTATTTAATCATCATCTCTTCAAGGTCTCCATCTATGAACACCTGAGAGATCTGAGTTAGGTTCGGCCTTGGGAGGGTTTTCTTTTCTTTTATACTTATGCTCTCTCCTTGAAAATGGCTCAGTCCGTGAGTGGCAGTTAACTGCAAAAGTAAAGTAAAATAAAATAAAATAAAATAAAATAATATATATATATAATATATATATATATATATATATATATATATATATATATATATATAATATATATATATATATATATATATATATATATATATATATATATATTTTCCGGTGGGCAAAGGCCAGAGGCCTACCAAATTCCACCGGAGTTGGGAAAGATCTATATCATGGTCGATGGAGGCCGACGTGTCTAGATACACGGCGTTTGAAAGTACGTAAGTCAAAGAAAGTTGGGAAAACTGATATATATATATATATATTTTATATTTATTTATTTTATTTATTTATATATATTTTGAGTGGAAGGAGTTTGAATTTGAAAGACAGCAGGAGAGTTGATGAGGACAAAGGGAGATGGAGGGCTGGGGGGGGGTTGAAAGGTGAGGTTCGTATCTACATGTGTGAAGGAAATATAGCGGGTACCACCCCACAACAGTGGAAAAGGTGGAAAGCGAAATAAATGTACATGTGTGAAGGAATTATAGCAGGCACCACCCCACAACAGTGGGAAAGGTGGAAAGTGAAATAAAGAAATAAAATATATATATATAATATATATATATATATATATATATATATATATATTATATATATATATATATATATATATATATATATATATATATATATATATATATATATATATATATATATATATCGACAAAATTTACATGTAAACACTTGGTAAATATATGATTTCTTAATTTGGTGTGGGATCATCTTTTACATTCATAATTGCCTGAATTCTAGAAATAGACAAATATATATAAGTCCTGAATGGTGCAAAATGAGATTTTATATATACCATTTCCTAATGCAAAAGTAGACAAAATTCCAGCAGAATGCTGGCGGTAGATAGCAATATCAAACCCTTTTCTAAAATGTTGACCACAGGAGCTCTTTTAAAAAGGTTTGATAATTGTAGTAGTAAGGGAAGACATGAAACCTCATCTGCATGTTGCCAAACCATGACCTGACAACATGAGCTGGATGAATTGGAGCCTTATTGTCTTGATAAATGACACTACCTCCAAGAAGCTTTCTGTTTCATTGGATGAACCAAAAATGCATATATAATACAAAACAGTTATATTATCATGTATGGTGATAACTGATCCTGGAGAATACCATGATATTGTTGCTCAAGTCATGACAGAACCTACTCTTTGCTTCACCTGTTTCATAATGTAGCATATATCATATTTCAGGGATGGTGTTCTCCACAAGTAAACTCAGTTGGAGTTGGGAACAATGTGAGGATCAAATAATCTGGATGAAAGAACTGTTTTCCATTGTTCAGCAGTTCAATCCTTATGAGTGCTGCATAACTCTCTCCACTTTCTGACATTCCTGTCATTTACAAAAAGTTGGGTGACTGTAGCATGCTCATGAATATTGTGCCTACTGAGTATGGACTGACCAGGGCCCCAGCCAACCCCGGCTAATAAAAAGGGAAAAATGAGGTTAACTGCAAATTATATTTATTAATGGAGCATTAAATCAAAAATATAAGAAAATTAAGATTTTAATTCCATTATTCCTTTGTTACATATTGTGTGGGGCAAAATGAATGCAACATAAAAGAGGAAACAAACAATTCATTCACTTAATCACTATTCACTATTAGAATCATCTTGAACATTTACATCATAAGTTTTAGAATTTGGGGGGGGGTGAAATGTTCGGAAACCAAGAGAAGTGATGTTGAATATGTTACTGTTCTTAGATTGTATTTTAAAAACAGTAGCATTTCTACATTCTTTGGCAATAGTTTGATTCAACCTTTTTGAATTCATTTCCCTACTTTGAATTCTCTTTTACTGGCTCTGGATTTTGCTGGTGGGCACAAATATACTCTTGACAGTGTTGCTAGTGTGGGGAGATCATTCTTGTTTGCTTTCCAGAAGGCAATATTCATTGTTGATGTCAATTTTTTTTCATTTTCATATTTATTCAACTCTGTCAGAGCAGACTCGGTTAAATTCGGACAAAGTCCTGTACTGGTTTCTGAATCATCAGAGTCCACAAGGACAAACAACATCCCACGAAGACAAGAATCCAGAAGATTTAGTTCCTGAAAATTTTTAAATTTTCGTTACTTGAAGTCTTTAAAATAATTTACTATCACCAGTATATTTAATGATTAAACTAGTATTATTAACTATTATATTTACCTCATTAGACTGCAATGCACATATTTTCATATCATCCTCAGTATTGAAATTGAACTTTTATTATACAAGATCTGTAATTTCCTGAATTTTTTTTTTTTTTTAATTAATAGAAGTGAATGCTGGCTATTCTACTCCTTCCTTTTAATTAATCTCAATTAAAATTATATTTAATTTTCTTAACCTAAAATTTCAGTGCTTTTGACCTCTTTACAAATTTTAGGCATTCCTAGCCAGAGGATCTGTCCTTTCTCCAACTCTTTTTCTAATTTTCATCAATGATCTTCTCTCTATTACTTCGTCTCCTATACACTCCTATGCCGATGACTCCACCCTTCATTATTCCTTTCAATTTGAAAGACGTCCCTCCCAACAGCAGTTATTAGACGCAAGAAGGATTGCCTTGGAGCAACTGACCTCTGATCTATCTCTCATTTCAAATTGGGGCAGAGAAAACATGGTCGTTTTCAATGCCTCAAAAACTCAATTCCTCCATCTTTCTACTCGACACAATCTTCCACACAACTATGACATCTTCTTCGAAAACACTCAACTCAAACCTTCATCTGTTCTCAATATTCTCAGTGTTTCTTTTTCTCGTGATCTTTCTTGGAAAGATCACATTATTCTCTCTCTAAACAAGCTTCTAAGAGGTTGGGTGTTCTGTGGCGCCTTCGTAGTTTTTTTACGCCACCCCAGTTGCTTGCTCTGTATAGGGGTGTTGTTCGCCCCTGTATGGAGTACGCCTCGCATATCTGGGGTGGGTCCACACATACAGATCATCTTGAAAAGGTGGAGTCTAGGGCTTTTCGTCTTATCAACTCTCCTGCTCTTACTAACTCTCTCCAATCTCTTTCTTCCCGTCGAATTGTTGCGTCACTCTCTCTATACTATCGCTATTACAACGGACATTGCTTTTCTGAACTCTCACGTCGCATACCTCCTCCACTGAGAAGGGCTCGTGCGACACGTCTTTCTACACAGTCTCATCCTTTCTCTGTCCAACTCTCCGACCCCAGACTTAACCGCTATGCTCAATCTTACATGTACTCTACTGGTAAAGTCTGGAACTCACTCCCTTTATCTGTTTTCCCAACTTCCTTTGACTTGCACACTTTTAAACGCCGTGTATCGGGTCACGTCGGCCATTAGCGACCTCGAATCCGATTGCTTCCCAACTCCGGTGGATATTGGTAGGCCTTCGGCCTTTGCCCACCGGAGGAGACAAAAAAAAAAAAAAAAAAAAAAAAAAAAAACACGTCTTGTGAATCTTGAATCTCCTAACTTCGATGTTCTGTGGCTTAAAATCTTTCTTCCTACCACTACGATAATCTTGTGTTTCTGCTACTGTTCTCCTAATAGAACAGATTTTTCTACCTTTTTCGAATACCTAACCACTTCTCACGAGACTGTTACATCTTCACATCCAAATACTGAGGTCCACTATTTAGGGGATTTCAATGTACACAACACTGAATGGTTGGGTTCCTCTCATACTGATCCAGGAGGGGAGGAGGCCGAATCATTCAGCATTCTCAACGATCTGGAGCAACTGATTAAAGAACCAACACACATTCCGGATCGTCCTAACCAATTCTTAAACACTCTTGACTTATGTTTCACTACTAGTCCTTCTCTCTATAAATACGCTGTCTTCGCACCTATTGGTAAATCTGACCACAACCTAATTACTCTTAATTTTCAAGCTTTCTCTCCAAACTGCTCCACCCTGCCCTAAGCGTATCTTCTGGCACTTTGATCGGGCTTTGGGATTTGCTATGCTAACTATACTTGGATGGACTGCTTTGTCTCTGAAGACGCGTCAGTCTCTGCTGATAAGGTGGGGGCTGCAATCGTTGATGGGATGAGCAGATTCATTCCTTCTTCAACTAAATCTTTCTCTCCTCAGAATCCATGGTTTGATCACGCACCTGCTCTCTTGCCATTCAGGCTAGAGACATCGAGTATCGAGAATGGAAAAACTCTCCTTCTCCTATCACTCTTGCTAATTTTCATTCTGCTCGGAATCGTTGCAGGGATATTCTTCGACGAGCAAAGCGGACTTTCACAAAACGAAGGTGTGCTGAGCTTCTAAACTCTCCTACTGATAAATCTTTCTGGCCTCTTGCCAAAAACATCTCTAACAACTTCTGTAAATCTTCCTTTCCTCCTCTGATTCGCTCTGATGGCTCTGTTGCTAACACTCCTACTGAAAAGGCTAATCTCTTCGGCCTCCTATTCTCTTCTAATTCAACCCTGGACGACTTCGGCAATGCTCCTCCTACTTCTTCTCCTCTCAGAGGTCCCATGCCTTTACCTGTGATTACTTTTGATCAGGTGCATGGGCTTCTGAAATCTATGAACGTTAGGAAGGCAAACGGCCCGGATGGCATTCCTCCCCGAGTTTTAAGGGAGTGTGCTTCTGAGCTGGCTACGCCCCTCGTTCAACTCTACTCTCTATGCCTCAATACTAGTACTTTTCCTCAGTGTTGGAAGCGCGCATTGGTCCAACCTATTCCGAAAAAAGGTAGCCGCTCTGATCCTTCTAACTATCGCCCTATAGCTCTCACTTGTATTCTGTCTAAGATCTTTGAAACCCTTCTTAACTCTCACTTCTTGGATCATCTGGAATCTCATTCCCTTCTTTCTGATCATCAGTATGGCTTTCGACGCTCGAGGTCTACTGGTGATATACTTTCCTATCTTACAGATCTATGGTCTTCTGCCCTTAGGGACCATGGGGAGACTTGTGTGGTGGCGCTTGACATATCTAAGGCCTTTGACCGGGTATGGCATGCGTCACTGCTTTCCAAGCTCCCCTCCTTTGGGTTTCCTCCTTCTCTTTGCTTACTTATGTCTAGCTTTCTTTCTAATCGCTCCATTTCGGCTGTTGTTGATGGAGCGACTTCTTCCTTTCCTGTCAATAGTGGTGTTCCTCAGGGTTCTGTCTTATCTCCTACTCTATTCTTACTTTTCATTAATGATCTTCTCAGCTGTTCATCTAACCCTATCCATTCATATGCCGATGACTCAAGTCACTCAACCCTCCATTCTTCTACTCATTTCAAATCTGCTCCTTTTCTTTGCATCTAGAGTTGCCTCTCGTCTTCATCTTTCCGATTCCATTCTTGCAGATCTGGATAGAATTTCCCAGTGGGGTCGTCTCAACCTTGTGAAATTCAACTCTTTAAAAACTCAACTTCTAGAAATCTCCCTCTCAAAGACACCTCCTAACTTTCCTATTTCTTTCGATGGTTCCCCCATCTCTCCTGTCGACAATATAAACATCCTTGGTCTTCACATAAACAAAAAAAATGTCTTGGAAACCTCATATCACAATGGTTGCTAGGGCAGCCTCAAAGAAGCTGGGAGTTCTGTTTAGACTGCGAGAATTTTTTTCTTCCTCGCAGTTACTCCAATTATACAAGGGTCTCATCCGCCCTTGTATGGAGTACTGCTCTCATATCTGGGGTGGCTCAGGTTTCACCCGTCTTTTGGATAAGGTTGAGTCAAAGGCTAAAAGACTTATAAACTGTTCCACTCTTTCTAACTCACTTGACTCTCTATCTTTGCGACGCGACGTTGGTGCCTTGTCTCTTTTCTATAGGTACTACAGCGGCAAATGCTCGAGGGAACTATCCACCCGTATACCTCCACCTTTACGTCGTCCTCGTAGCACAAGGGGTGCAATGTCTGCAAATCAATTTTGCGTGGACATAGGCAACTCCAGGCTTGTCCACTGTGGTGCCTCTTTCTTTCCTGCCACATCTGTTCTGTGGAATTCTCTCCCATCTTCTGTATTTCCTGCCGAATTTAATCTCAATTTCTTTAAGGCCCGCGTCTGCGCGCACCTAAGAAATTTGCGTTAGATGGGTCCTACAGGGGTCATTTTTTATCTTTAATTATTATTGTTATTATTATTTTTATTCTTCTACTTTACTTTTATTTTTCTGACACCCCCTCCTTGAATAGGGCTATGCCCGTGAGTAGTGGTGATGTGTAAAAAAAAAAAAAAAAAAAAAAAAAAAAAAAAATAAATATATATATATATATATATATATATATATATATATATATATATATATATATATATATATATATATATATATATATATATATATATATATATATATATATATATATATATATACTGTATAACATACCACAGCAGTGTAACTGTTGTCTTGAAAATCTAAGGCTTTTATTAACACTTCACTACATGCTTTATTAGTGATAAAATAAATGTATATATTATGCTCATTATCTGTGATTTTATTAATTTTAAAGAAACCCATCAAGAAAATGACAAAACCCTGTGAAAGAAGAAGAAAAAATAACAATTACAAATTTAATATTACTTTAAAACTGCTTACTTAGTAACTACATCACAATCATATACATCACATTGTATTTCATAGACTGGTCATATTCACATGTCAGATGGAGTAAAATAAAATTTATTAGGGATGCATACATTTAATTATATCTGGTTTGAGTAAAATCTAGGCTACTTAAATTTGAGTATGTGTTAAAAATATTGACATACTCCTGAAGCATAATATGGGTTAAAAATTTTGACATTCTTCATCAAAGCTAACCATTTCATCACTTATCAAAATAGAATAAATTTTTTTTGCTATGTAAAGAATTTCTTCATATTTTTATTAATATTTTTTTGCTAGGTTAATTTTACGATCATCTCTTATATCTCTTGTTACAAGATTTAGTTCAATCCTTATTTTCTTATTAGTTCCTAAATCAATTATACTATTCCTTGAATACTGAAAACTCTGCTTCTGACTTTGATTGATGTTGGATCAGATTTCAGATTTTTCACTACATGCCTGATTGGAAAGGTGTTTGGTGACTCCTATGCTAATGATGATGATTTATAAGAACCAACTATTTTTCATACATGATTCTAAAAGTCAGCCAGATCTATTTAAGCTATTTATATTAATCCCAAGTTTTTGTTCTTATCTACCTACAACACCCAGTTGGTTTTCTGCTCTTTGCCATAATTTCACCCTTTTGGATAGGTTTTTTTTTTTTTTTTTTTGACAGAATTTGAAAAATTTTCTAAGATCTGGCCCCCCAAAAAATATATCAAGTACATAAAAATTAAACTTATAGGATTTGAAAAATACAAAAGGTAAATGTATTTAAAATAATGTAAATTTTCTTTATTGTTTAGAAACCATTAATCTTATTCAAAGATAGGGTAAAACCAACCACCACACAAGGGTAAAATTTAACCAAAAAAAATTTTGCAAGTAACTTTTTAATTTTTTTACCAATCTAAAAGAAGTTGAGGTTAAATAAGATGTTGTACAGTTGGGCAATACACATTTTTTATTTAGTATAATTGTTGCTGCATCCTATCATATTGGTTCTGTGCACAGGAAAAAAATTTCAAATTTCCCCATACACAACAGCAAAATGGCTAAGTATACAAAAATTTTCTAAATAAAAAATGTGTAGGTATTATGATTAACTGTACAACCTCTGAAAATTATATTTTTATACCCAACCATTTTGTCAGATGTCCTCTTCTAATTTCGTGACAGAACATGCTACATTTAGCTATTTCTAGCCTATCCTGAAACATTTTAAAGTACTCCCATACTGCTGAAGCTAATCTTTTAACCATAGTGACTAAAAGTAAAAACAAATTAATAATTTTGAAATAATGTAGCTAAATGATAGAAATTTGATACACAGCAATAAAATAGCTCAATGATACGTATAAATACAGGTTATATCAATAATTTTATATCTTACATTTTTTCAAACTTTAACTTAGGGTCTTACCTAAGTAAACCTGTTGAATCACTTTTGTGAATTAGAACAAAAAAAAAATTTCAAAAATTTTTGTAGTTTCTTCAAACTTTTATTATACAAAATCTATAATTTTTGGATTTTTTTTTTCCTGAAAAAATGCATATAATCATTAATTTAAGTGGATGTTGACTATTCTACCCCTTCCTTATCATTAATCTCAATTAAAATTATATCTAATTTTCTTAACCTAAAATTTCAGCATTTTTGAACTCTTTACAAATTTTAGACAACCATGGCCAGAGCCCTGATCCCACACACCTTGGTTCCTGATTTCTGGAGCATGATGAAGTAGAATGTAACTCTGAACAATAGCCACAAGTCTAATCTCCTCTACAATTTTTGCTAACGTGACCAAATTTCTGACAGTTAAAACACATTAAAGGATAATAAGAATAGTAAGGCCTAATTTTATAAGACATATCCAAAAAAAATAGATTTTCTGGAAGAACAGTACTTCAGAATATAAGTATTAAAATATGTGTTGGAGATTTATCTCTTTTAAGAATACAACACAAATGTATTACAGTGTCAGACTTAAGATATTCCAAAATTTCTTCTTTACATAAAGATTACAATTCAGGATCATATATCGTTCCTTGAACAGTGTTTAAATTTTTTGCCACTGTCACCTAAATAGACACTGAACAATTTATTAAGAAATTTGTCATGATGAGATTTCTAGCTTGATTATAAGTAAATGTTTCCACAAGTAGACTTCCAGTTTTACAAAATCTTACTGATTTCAAAGCCCCTCCAGCAGTATTTTCTACTGCTTTTCTAACATAAACAGGTTAATCTTTTTGAGTACATGAGAAGAATTTGAAGTTTTAAACCATTCTATAATAGTCCACAAACTTCCTAAAAAATTGTGGTGTACTATTTTCATAAAGGCTTGTTTTAGTGTATCTTACAATTTGCACAATAAAACATTTTTCCAAAATTTTTTAAAATATATGTTTTCTGTAACTTTTTGAGTCAGCTGATTCCAATTCAATATGGTGGCTAGGCTCTCAAAATATTCAACTGATGCAAGATAATAAATACTCTTGTAAAAGAATTATAAGCTGCTAAAACAAAATAATAATAAAGCCTATCATTAATAAATTAAGATGAAATAACGGTACTGAAAGAAAAAAATTTCCAGTAGGCTTAATTACACTGATTGCTTATATAGCCTTCTAGTATTCCGTTTTGTTTTATATAAAACAAATTTATAAATAATCTTGAAAATCACTATATTTTTACACATTAAAATAAATTTAAAAAATTGACATAAAATGACACAAATATCAAGATACAAATGGGTTTGTTTATATCTAAATTTTATGTAAGAATTTAGTCACCTCCAAAAGTATCTTCAAAAATCTTAATCTATAGTCAGGACGTCATTTTCGTGTCAAAAGTGACAAATAGAACACTGTTTTTCTCCCAAATTTTTTGAAAACTTAGTATTTAAGTAAAACTTGGACAAAAAGAAAACAGCTTTAATATAAAGAAAGAGAGCATACTCCAGAACAGCAGACTGCGCAAACTGGCTAAGAGAATTATTATGTTCTGTATTTCTTTTTCTCTTTTTATAGTCTGTGAAACCCTCATAAGAATTTCCAGGTCCATGTGCATTATCCGATTGATAAACTTCAAATGGTTGGGTATTTTTTTATACACACCAAGATCCTGATCAGTGTAAAGTAAATCCTTACTAGGATTTTATGTTACACAAATTTCTGGAACTGGATAGCGTTTCATCATCCAACTAAATTCTCATTCGACTTAGGAACATAGGACATAGGAAAATAGAGACAGTTAGAAGCCACAAGGGCCTATCGAGACTGTCCCAGTCCAAACAAATAATAACAATACTAATACATGCACGAAAGACTAGGTCTATCCCATCCCAGTTATCAGTTCATTCATGCATAGTCATGCATAGATAAAAGAAAAACTAAGCCCCATTACACATGCAATATTCAATGAACCATCACCCACTAAAAAACTGCCGTTAGGCTTAGTCATAGGTTGATCTGTTGATCCAAAAATTCATATATACCCGCCAATTTGGCTTAGTCAGATTATTCTATATAATACCCAAACTATCCATATATCTATCTAGCCCCTTTTTAAATTTGACAAGAGAATCACAGTCAACAACCTCCTGTGGCAAGTCATTCCAAAAATTAACAACTCTATTACTGAAACAGTATTTTCTTAGATCGAGATGGCATGGCTTCTTTTTAATTTTCTTGTTATGTCCTCTAGTTACTCTTCCATGGTCCACTATGAAGTATTTTTCAATCTCTGTATTACTGTCAGATGCAAATATTTTGTAAACTTGTATCATATCCCCTCTGAGAAATCTCCTTTCAAATGAGAACATTCCTAACTCCTTCAACCTCTCTTCATAGCTCTTATTTTCAAAGCCAGAAATCATCCTTGTTGCTCGACGTTGTACTCTCTCCAGCATATCTATGTCTTTTCTTAAATGAGGAACCCAAACTTGTGCACAATACTCTAATGCTGGCCTGACATAGCTATTATATAGTTTGCTTATAACCTCTTTGCTCTTGTAAACTACATTGCGGTTAATTATACCTAACATCTTATTAGCTTTATTCCTTGCTTCCAAACATTCCAAACTTCCTCTTTTTCCCACCACCGCGATCTTACCCATAATAAATTAACTTACTAACTTTAGGCCATAGACCTAACAAACTGAAAACAGTACCTCTATGAAATATATTCTCAGAAATCCTATTATTATATTTTTAAAAATTAGGTCACAGGCACCTTTGAAAATTAGTAAAAATTCTACAATGAAATCGTAAGGTGAACACAGCACTATGGAAACGTCCCAGTGTGAAGAGCCACTTCCAGACTTCACGATTCACAATCTAACAACGAACTTCCCCCAACAGGTCTTAAATTTTTTTTTAAGACCAGTTGGGAGAATTATTTAAAAAAAAAAAAAAAAAAAAAAAAAAAAAAAAAAAAAAAAAAACCTGTTGGGGCAAGTTCGTTGTTAAAATCTGAATTCTGAATACTTGCTTGTAGTACTTGTAGTAAATTAATGGTCGTCAGGCAACAGGGGCCTATTGACCATTGCTTCAATCTTCAAAAATGCTTCGCCCATAAGGGCACGTAGTAAAACAACTAGTAATCCAAATTAAATCCACACCGAAGGCCGGAGCAGCCATTGTGTGTAACCGAACCACACGTCATACTCCGGCCTCCGGGAGTCGAAACCCCCATCCGTCCACTAGGACAGCAAAGGGGAGACCACGGTAAATAACTAAATATCCTTATACAATGGGGAGACTGAGACTCCTGAATTCTGAATATTGACAAGAAAATCATGTTTCAAAATAATTGCTTGGGAGAAAATTATAAGAATTAACAGCCACCCATTCACTTCAAGTATGGAGAAACTTGAATTATTGGTATCGTTTTCGAGAAAAAGCCTTACCACCTAACCTAATAGTATTTTAAGTAAGCATTTTAAATATTCTCATATATTTGAAATGCATTTTAAATACATTCGGGCAAACGTATGTAAATACATAGTTAAAAACTTTGTATAAATATTATAAAACTATTTACTCTCACAATTTCAACTATTAGTTTATTGTATATATTTTCATCAATAGTTTCGTTTTTATTCATAATGGAAAAATTATATTAAATTCTTCATCATAAGTTCATAAAGGTTGTTTTTCACCAAAAGTATTTTGCTATTTTTCAATGTGGCATCCCTAACACGCAGCCACTTTAAGCGCTGTCATCTTTCGGCACTTTTCTTCAAACTCTTTCAACATCTTCAGTGAAAACTGCTTTGTTTTATTAAAGTATTTCAAAATGTAACTCTTTTTTATATTTTCTCGTAAAACAGAGAGTTCAAGTCAATTTCATGGATGAGTTAAGGTATTTTTCCACCATAATCTTTCAAATAAACCTCGTACTTTACTTCTACCGTTTTTAAGTATATATTTGAATATTATTTAAGGAACTACGAGAACCAACATTCTTCGAAACCAGTCATA
>SEYY01022728.1:7500-27500 GCA_009176605.1 Armadillidium nasatum | reverse complement strand
TTTTTTTCTGATTTTCAAGGTAATTTCTTCGAAAGGTTTCATCAAGGATGATGCAGCTGGATAAAAGGGCAATATCATAAGGTGTAAAAGATTTAATTTTGGTGTTGGAGGTAGCATACAAATAGAGAGATTCATTTAGTCTTTTCATTCTTTCCATCATAAGCAAAGTGCTGTTCCAGCGAGTTTGAACGTCATGTATTACAGAAAGCTGTGGAACATTTATTCTATCCTGTATTTTCTTGAGTTCTTCTTGGGCCATTGTTGAATTGATTAAAATGTATTGCAATTGATCTAAAATTTGAGGTGAGTTCAGTAACACATTTTTGAGATTTTATGCCTTTCTTAATGGTAAGGTGCAGTTGATGACTTACACAGTTTACATTATTGAGGCTAGAAAGATTCAGAGCTTTCTTTATACTGGTACCAGCCTCTCTCATGACTCACTGGACAAAATCAATAGACAAATTCCATTTCTCCAACACAACACAAAATTTTATCGCTGAAAGTTGCTATTAATGGAATGATATGTCAGAGATAACAAAGAAACTCCCGACTGAGTGTCTGACCATTCATTGGTAGTGAAAGAAAACTTAGTCATTTTATAAAGAGCTGATTATATTCAGAATCTGGGAACTGAACGGAGTCATACATTTTTTCACAAATATCTTTGTAATATTTTCATTGGTGCAATGGAAACTGAGGGGCTAACTCTTGTAACAACAGCATAAATGAAATATTTTCCACGTGAGAAAAGGGAAGATCAGCCATAACGAACAGTTTTCAAATTTTTCTATCTACATTTTGTACTCTTGCATCGTTTACATCCAATAACTTTCTCTATTCTACACACATTCTGGTGAAGATCGTTTTCTTGTTTTTACTCTCTTTTCTCTCCTCTTCAACTCTTCCCAGAGTTTTGAATCATCTGGATGTTTGCTGGATATATGGTTTCTTAGCCAAGATGATGTTCTTCCTCACGAGAATAATTACATTTTTAAATTTTACATTTGTCAATATTACTACAAATAATGTCGAAGTAATCTTAAACTGCAACGGAGGTGGACGCCATTACTTTAAATGCACAGTACAACACAATTGTAATTTAAGAAAGAAGTCACTCCTTTACCTCTATCAAATAAGGTTCACGACATACTGAAATTACGATTTGAGACAGAATGGAAGTGGATTTTGGGTAACGGAAAACTCGAATAACAAAAATATGCCAGATCCTAATTTTTCATTTATGAATTTCTATATATATATATATATATATATATATATATATATATATATATATATATATATATATATATATATATATATATATATATATATATATATATATATATATATATATATATATATATATATATATATATATATATATATATATATATATATATATATATATATATATATATATATATATATTGGCGATACTCCTTCGGTACCAGAACCAACTCCACCTCTGGCTTCTAACACCAATACTCAGATGCTGACGACCCGGAACTTATTATGGACCACAAGAAAGCAGTGTTGCCCCTCTCCTCTACTTTTGCACAGAAGTATAGAGTACTTATCTCCTTGTTGCTATCTCAAGTTGTAAGGGCAGTCTGGGATACGTTTCTTGCTGCTGGTAACCTTACCAGACCCTTATTCAACCTTGCGTACGGCCATTATTCAGCGAGTGGCTAACACAACAGAAGAGAGACTCGCTCGTCTCTTGCAAGGAGAAAACCTAGGAATCGAACTCCGCGACAATTACTTCACCCACCGAAACATCACTGTGCATACTGAGGGCCCTCTTCATGAACAAATTGCTTAAATCTGCAAAATATTTTTGACAATTTTATAAGTAGATTTAAAAAAATAAAAGAGTTATGGAAACTATTTTGACAAAACGATATTTTTTGCGACCAAAATCAAAAAATGCCCCAATAATTTCTTAGATATTGTCTTCTTGAAAGTTTGGGTTTGATACGCCAATAAAAAATAAGTTGAATAAGTAATAAAGAGTACCAGTGGAGTGCTGAAACTTTTGGCACTGCAGAAATTTTACAAGCATGCAAAAATGTGTATCTCTCCCAATAAGGAACACTCACAATTACTATTAAATTTGGCACTGAAATGTGGAAAATTTTTGGGAAAATCAATTATTGAAAAATTTCCTGAAAAAAAAGACGGGCACAGCCCTACAACATTTCATTGAATTTTTTTTTTTTTTTTTAAATCAAAGGAAAAAAAATAAGGTCAATATTAAAACACTTTTTGATGAATATTTTTATTAATGATTTAAACTACAATCCACACTGATTTATCTTGTCAGATGTACTTGAAAGATTTCCTCAATATTGTCATAACAATTTTCAAACAAATTTCAAACAATTCCTAAACCGTTTCAGAAGCAAGTGACAATCTCAAGATACAAATTTTCATTCCATAACTAAAATGTGTTGTGTTCATAATGACAAAATGTGCATAATATAAAAGTAAAATTTGAAAATATAACTCAAAGATATATATATATATATATATATATATATATATATATATATATATATATATATATATATATATATATATATATATATATATATATATATATATATATATATATATATATATATATATATATATATATATATATATATATATATATATATATATATATATATATGCGATTAATCAAAAAATTTCGATGTTACTCAACATATTACTCATTAAGATGACCTTATAACCCTTATAACATAATACCTAACTCCTATAAAATAAACCAAAAATTTCTGAATAATAAAATAAAAATCTTTAAGTTGCTAACATGTTAGATTTGTGTGGACGTAGTATGAAAATGTAATCTATCTTCAAAGTTTTCTCTTAAAATAAACATTACTCCATGTAAAACTTTATTTAAACACTGATAGATGCCCTCGTTAAATGTCCAAAGGTTATTTTAATCTTGGAGTCGAATCAAATTAAAAATTTGAAAGTGTGCAAAAGCCTAACATTTCATATGGATGTAAGAACAAAATGTGTTCAAATCAGTTAGTTGAAATATTGTCTAGTACCAAACATTGTTGACCCAACAGATAGAGGTCTCTCTCTGTTTGGAAATTCAATTAATAAATTTAAAAATTTACTAAGTTTTCAAATTTTGTATATATATCTATGAAAATACATTAAATCAATATAAGTAAATGTGGGTAGTTAAGTTATATGAGAGATAAAATACTTTTGGAGTGGAAGTGAATATCATCAAAAACTCTAACAATAATTTTAATTTTCATAAAAATTTGATGGATTCTATAAAAATACGAATGACTTTAAGTAATATAATAATATAATGTATAATTTAAAAATAATTTCAAATTCACTTCTCAAGGATAAAAGTAGACCAAAACGAGTATGTTGCACCAAGTGTTACTTCTTACTTCTAGATCTTTTGATGGTCAATAACGTAAACTGAGAAAGAATTGATGAAAATGAAGTGACAATATTTTATAATAATTTTTTTATTATTATAGAATTTAAAGTCTTTCAAGCATTAAAATTTTATACTTAAAGTTTATCAGTAAATCTATCCAATTATTATCCCAGTTTATATATATGAAAATTCTAAAAAAAAAATCAAAAGGAAAATATATAATTCGTAAATCAAACAATTTTTCTTATTCTAAAACTAATTATAATAGGCGTCAGGTTCAATTATATTTTAAAAAAAAAATGAATATAAATAAAAGTAATAAAATGATGTGATTGAAAAAATAAAATAATAAATAATATATATATAATATATATATATATATATATATATATATATATATATATATATATATATATATATATATATATATATATATATATATATATATATATATATATATATATATATATATATATATATATATATATATATATATATATATATATATATATATATATATATATATATATATATATATATATATATATATATATATATATATATATATATATATATATATATATATATATATATATATATATATATATATATATATATATATATATATATATATATATATATATATATATATATATATATATATATATATATATATATATATATATATATATATATATATATATATATATATATATATATATATATATATATATATATATATATATATATATATATATATATATATATATATATATATATATATATATATATATATATATATATATATATATATATATATATATATATATATATATATATAAAATTTCAAATTGACATAACCTTTTAAATTTCATAATTCTTAATATTAGATATCATGAAATATGAAGCAAAATATAATAATACAAATAATTTAATTTAAATTAAAAATAATTACATATTAAGCATGATACTTAATATTAAAAATCACAATGATAAAAAAGTTTTACATAGTATAGTATTATAAGGTAAGTTTCTTTTAGGTTTAGTAGTACACTTGAAACAAACACTTTTGCTATAATATTTCTAAAAAAATGTATTATAAATATATATATATATATATATATATATATATATATATATATATATATATATATATATATATATATATATATATATATATATATATATATATATATATATATATATATATATATATATATATATATATATATATATATATATATATATATAATCACCACCGGTGGGGAAAGTCCGACATGCTTGATACAAGGAGTTTGAAAGAGTGGAAAGGAAGGGGGAAAATGAATAAAGGGAGCGTGTTTTAGAATTTACCAGTGGAGCACATGAAAGACTGTGCACAGGGGTAAATCTGGGGTCAAAAGTTGAAAAGGGAAAGGATGAGACTGTGTGGACAGATGCGTCTCACAGTTCTCATCAAAGAAGGAGGTATACGACAGGGAGTTCAGAAGGGCAGCCTCCACCATAATAGCAATTGCATAAGGAGAAAGATGCAACCTTTCGAAGGACAGAAAGAGATTGAGGAGTTAGCGAGAAGAGGAGTGTTGACACGAAGAAAAGTTCTTATCACGAAATGCAGTGTGTGTAACCACCCAAGATATGATTATGTAATGTATAGTTCATACAAAAGCGAACAACGCCGCTATACATGACCATTAACTGGGGTTACAGAACACCTAGTAACTTAGAAATATATTAAGAGAGAGATAATTTGATCCTTCCGAAACAGATCACGAAAAATAGAATCCCCCAAGAATATTAAGAGCGGAAGAAGGTTCTAGTTCCGTGTGTTTCTAGTTTCGGTAAAGAACAAGAGGTAAGCCACAGGAGGGAGGGTGATCCCCAACAAAGTGGAAATTAGAAGTATAGACTGCTAATTTTGTAGAAATTGAAGAAGAACGAAGACCGTGCACCATATATATATATATATATATATATATATATATATATATATATATATATATATATATATATATATATATATATATATATATATATATATATATATATATATATATATATATATATATATATATATATATATATATATATATATATATATATATATATATATATATATAAAGCATGCCTGCAAAATACACTAAATATATTTATAAAATGCTTTCATAATACAGTAATACAAAGCATATTAGGTGATACAATGCTTACATTATAAATCTCTTAACTATTTCAGTTAAATATAAAATTGCCCTTAAAAATATTTACTCATTCTGTATTTGGTACAGTGAAGCCATTATTACAATAATTAAAATAAATGATATCTAACTGTATGTGATTTCTTTCTTTTTCTCAGAGTAATACATAACACAATTACACAATCCTAATATAAATTCCATCGTTTGAATATTAATAACTCAAAAGTTTAAATAAATATTTGAAGCGTAAAAAGTTCAAATTTGGGTACAAAAATAAAGATTATTTAAAAGAGTTTGTTTCATTAATGACTTATAATAATATATGATAACGACACTGCCAAAACAGTACATCATTTCTCATTCCACTATTAACCAAAAAAAAAAAAAAATGCTGAATAAGTGTTTTCTTTTATAAAAAAATTAACTGTCACAAAAACACGTCTGTATAAAACAAATACCTACAGCATTAAATTAAATTATTACATTTTGAAACAAAACTTTTGCAAATATATTTAGTGACAAATATGTAAAAAATTATAAAAGAAAATGCAAAATAAGCATTTAAAAGTAAAATATTATCGATTGTTTATGTCTATTTTCGTTAATATGAAATAGTTTATTGAATATTTGGAAAAACAATGGAAAGCTTGCATGTTAAAGGTACCATAAGAATATTCTAGTCAGTTATTAAAGTAATATAAAAAGAACCACATATATTTTTCACAGTATCTGAATATTTCTTTTTTACAATATTTTAAAAGTTTTCTGCAAGAATTTAAGTCATATAGAAAACTCCTAAAGTCTCCTTCCAATTCAAAATTTCTCTAAAAGTAAATTTCCTTTTTTCTAACTTTTACAAACCAAATAAAAATTTATTCACAATATAAAGTTCAACATTTTAAAAAGATACACAAGAAATTGCAAAGTCTAAAATTCACAAGGGGATAAAGCAGTTCACTCGTGCAAAGAATACTATTTCAATGTTAAAAATATAAATTGTAGTAATTTAAATACATAAGCTCCATTTTTAAGACAAATATTTACTTCATGAAAGATTAAAGAATCAGCTGATTTTAATCCCAAAGTACAAGACCATGGGATATCAATTGCTCTGGTTATTTTTAAAGACCTTTTACCAGTAACACGTGATATACTCGTGTTATATATATATATATATATATATATATATATATATATATATATATATATATATATATATATATATATATATATATATATATATATATATATATATATATATATATATATATATTCTTATGAAAAGGACTACGGCACATGACACTCAAAAGAGGAAAACAGCTCAAAATCATTGTCCGGATTAAGAATCGACATGCTCGAACACAAAATTCGAGAACTACGAGGGTAGATTAATCGCAATCCATCCCATAACTCTTAAGTAATGTAAACATAGATGATGAGCTAAGCTCTTATATATATATATATATATATATATATATATATATATATATATATATATATATATATATATATATATATATATATATATATATATATATATATATATATATATATATATATATATATATATATATATATATATATATATATATATATATATATATATATATATATATATATATATATATATATATATATATATATATATATATATATATATATATATATATATATATATATTTGTGATGTCGCGAATGTTCAGCATGTGCGAGAAATAAGAACGAATATCTTCGTTTTGTGATGAATATCAACAAGCAAGAAAATATTCAACAATCAAAGCTGAATGTAATACATGAAGAAGAAGACTGTTCTTTATAGACAGTTTGAGCCAAGTAAACCAAAACATTTTAACATCGTCCTTTAGATGCTCTAAAGACAAAAACTGAATCCACTGATGCTATGAATTCTTTTCATGACATTAAGCAATGTCAATGAACAAATTTTAAGAAATAAAAAAGTTGATAAAAAAAAAAAAGAGTGAATTTGCTAGACATTATCTTCCTTGGACTCTCAGCAATATTCTTTGGGGAAGTTTTCTTAATTGCGTAAACATAATACACAATGAAAAGAGTAAATCTTTGTGAGAGTTTAAAATGAAGGAGAAAAATATATTTTTTTAAATACAACTTGCCTTTTTGATATGGTACAAACATCGAACGACCTGTTTTAACCACTATAAATAGGTAATGACTGGCAAGAATGGTTGATGGAAAGACAAACGGGTTAGGTTCTTATTTCGTTTCCAAGAAAAATAAATTTTTTTACTGGACCAAAATTAAAACTGGACCTATTTCAAATATTTAAAACTTCTAGTTTTAAAATTCCTTATCATTTTACAGTACAATATATTAGATAACGTGAGTGCTTGATCCTGTCACCCACACTGCACCTCCTCATCAGCGACATCACATATATATATATATATATATATATATATATATATATATATATATATATATATATATATATATATATATATATATATATATATATATATATATATATATATATATATATATATATATATATATATATATATATCACAGAACTTTTCAAAAAATGAAAAATCTTATCACAGAATTAAACTTAAAGCTTGACAACATTCCAAATTTGAGACATAATCCAAGTTTTGCACAGAACATTCGTAGATGTGGTTCAGGATGCGGATGATCCGGACACCTTAATCCACACACGAATGCTAACTTTTCATATATATATATATATATATATATATATATATATATATATATATATATATATATATATATATATATATATATATATATATATATATATATATATATATATATATATATATATATATAGTTAATATGGAGCTTAATGTTTTAATTTAAATGGCCAGGACCACACACTGAATTTTAGCCACTGCGTTTAAATCGCACCAGTTAGTTAGAGAATTTGCAAAATCAATGATATTAATGATCTCATTTCACTGAATGCATTTTTTTTTTAAAGCGTTGAGGTTATACTGCATGAAGATGCAGTCACATCTCAGGTGCCGTTGAAACGCAAGGGATCAAATGCAACGTGTGGTCCTGGCCTATCTAATAATAATAATAATAATTTTCATGATTAATAAATTTAAATATAGTAAATAAACATTACAATTAAAAAAATTTATCAGGTCAAATTTATAAAAGCAAAAACGCTATGAATCCAATAGAGCAAATTGATTGATAATATAATTATCACATTTGGTTAACTGTACTTATGGCTTGATTATAATCACAGAATTGAATTCTAGTTTATACCGTTAAGAGCTTTCTTCAGTTCTTGTTGTTTTACTCTTTCTTTTCTCTCTTCCCGGCGGAGTTTACAGTTTGGAAATCCACACTTGATCCTCATTGCACGTGTCCAAGGTGAAGACGAAGTATGTGCCCGTACATATTTTTGAGAGCGCATTCGTGTTTTGCATGCAAAATGTGATTGACAAGTCTCTTGAACATAAAACAAAGTGATCCATGCTCCTCTCCACAAGACATTGCATGTCCAAATTCCTGCAAGAAATATTTCAGTTGTTTTCTCTGAAGCATTTCCAAGAGTGTCTCGGACAAACTCTTCGCGTGGCTGTAGCATTCGGATTCTTTATAGTTTTGCAAATGAAACTCGAGGAGTCCTTTCATGTTAACCATCACCTTTCTTTGTTCTTCTGACCATTTTATCTTTTTGGGAGGCGGCAAAAGTTTGTTGTGACTGTCATCTTCATTAGAAATAGGTCTTTTAGCTCTGACAAAAGTTTCTAGAGCTTGACGGCCGACTTTTAGGGTCTTTGATGCGTCAATGACTTGGGAGACATTTTTTGAGTACTTTACAGAAGTAGTTCTGCTGGTTATTATTTCTGGTTCTGTAGCAAAGACCCTTTCGTTCTTCACAACATGCAGAGATGTCGAGTCATTTGAAGTTTCATCTAAACTCTCGTAAGATGAATCTATCTCTTCTTCGCTTTTGCATTCCGAAATAGAGTACCCCGTGCCGATTTCTTTCATGTCAGAATCGCTCAGATCACTTTCATACGCATCGTCTGACTCTATTTTTATGAAATCACATTTGAAACTTAAATTCGGCAAGTATCTGAAATCGTCTTGTATCGCTTGATCTTCATCAGTAGAAGCTTCAAGCTTCAGTTCATTAAGATTCGACAGATAATCTTGAGAGATTTCATTCGTTTTCAAACTTTGATCTTGAGTGATTTCACTCGTTTTCATACTTTGCTCTTGAGTGATTTCACTCGTTTTCAAAGTTTGATCTTGAGTAATTTCACTCGTTTTCAAACTTTGCTCTTGAGTGATTTCACTCGTTTTCAAACTTTGACCTTGATTGATTTCAATCGTTTTCAAACTTTGATCATCCAGGCACGATGACGTATCAGAATCCAAAGACGAATGCAGAACTTGAAGCAGGTCATCGGGTTTGAGAGGCAGTATATCATTTTCCTTGCAGAAATGATGATACGCAATTAATATAACGCAGAACGACAGCGCTGCGTCTCTTGACGGGACAATATGCCTTTTTACCCAAGTCCTTGCAAAGGAAACTTGCTGTTTTAACGAGCCTTGTAATTCGTTAGGGCTTGAGACACTAAACTGTGTCATTTCCGCTTTCATCGTGCAATTAACTTCGGAGAATTTTAGCTTCCGAACAGTTTTTTGGGTAGAGAAATCTTTCTTATTTTTGAAGTCATCTTTCGGAGGAGACGTCGATTGTTGCGATTTATTGTCCGTAAATTCATATTGTAAAAGATTCTGCAAAGAAAAATACACATTAATAATAATAATAATAATAATAATAATAATAATAATAATAATAATAATAATAATAATAATAATAATAATAATAATTCACATTTAAAAGTTAGTTCGAATACTAATTTTCGGAGTCTTCCGCAAAAAAAAAAAAAAAAAAAAACATTAAATGGGTTATTACACCAATACAAAAATGTCCAAAATATCAGAACCCTTTTCATAAAATACGTAATTTCTTCAATGTCGAAATGAAACTTGAAATACCAAGCATAAGAATACCATTAACTATTGAAAACTACCATTCTCCAAATAATAATAATAATAATAATAATAAGGCATTTAAAAAGAAAAATTCACCCCTTCAAACTGTCTTTTTTTATATATGATTTCAAGTCACTATAACATCACAAAAAGACTGAAACAAAATAAAATACAAAAACACAACAGAATGTGGATGGATGCCCAGAGGCGAATATTCAGGGTAAGGTGACGTTGCGGAACAATTCTATATAAATTTAATACGAAAATATTCAAGGATAGTTGGGAATGTGGCATACTAAATTTTTACCTCACCTCAGAGATTAACAATATCGTATCTTTATCATGCTAATTTCCGTCCCAAATGATCTCTTTGTAATGATTCATTAAAAAAAAGAAGAAAAAAAAAAGAGAGAATCTTAATATGAACAAAAAGTGAAGAAAAAAGAAATTGTAATATTGAATAAAATAATATTTTTTATGTACTTTTTCCTTTTATGACGATTTTCGAGGGAAAAATAAATATAAGGATAAATCTGTTCCCTAAATTTAGGAATCCATTCTTGCAGTTCAGGAAAAAATTTAAATTATATTCTAATTTTAAAAAATAAATTTAATCCAAAATGTTCGTAATTATAAAATTTAAAGCAAAAACACTCGTCAAGTTTCTCTTAATTTCAATTTTGGTTCGAAATTTAAGGAACACATATGTAATAATAATATAATAATAATAATAATAATAATAATAATAATAATAATAATAATAATAAATAAAATATCTGCTTTTAAAAAAAAAAGTTCAAAAAAAAAAAAAAAAAAAATGGAAAATATTTTGCTGTTTAACTTGGACTAATTTCAGTGTCACGTGACGAAACAACTTTCTTATTTAAAAAGGTTGACGTGACACACACACACACACACACACACACACACACACACACACATATATATATATATATATATATATATATATATATATATATATATATATATATATATATATATATAATATATATATATATATATATATATATATATATATATATATATATTATATATATTGTGTGTGTGTATGAGAGAGAGAGAAAAGACACACACACACACAGTTACCCTACCAGGAAAGATGACGTAAACCTGAAGGGGAAGGGGAAGGGGAAGAAGAGAAACGTCATCATGATGGCGGCGCAGTTTATTTGAGGTGGTAGCGTCTATGACGATTTTGTAAATGTAAGCTTGCATAACATTACCACTCTTCATATATATATATATATATATATATATATATGAACAAAAATATAGTATATATATATATATATATATATATATATATATATATATATATATATATATATATATATATATATATATATATATATATATATATATATATATATATATATATATATATATATATATATATATATATATATATATATATATATATATATATATATATATATATATATATATATATATATATATATATATATATATATATATATATATATATATATATATATATATATATATATATATATATATATATATATATATATATATATATATATATATATATATATATATATATATATATATATATATATATATATATATATATATATATATATATATATATATATATATATATATATATATATATATATATATATATATATATATATATATATATATATATATATATATATATATATATATATATTCAATTCTAGGAAAGATATCAAAAATTTTAAGAATTAAAAAAATTACGTTATTAACATTAATTAACTTCTCTTTCAACATGTTGAACCAGAGCCCTAGCCAGAGGAAAGGTGGGGGTTGGGAGGGAGTCAGTGTGGGGTTCCTGGTGGTTTTAACCTTCTCCCACTCAAAATTCAAATAAAATATTAGTAAAATAAAGATAACGCATAAAATATAATTTTTTCTGCATTTTAAACTCGATATATATATATATATATATATATATATATATATATATATATATATATATATATATATATATATATATATATATTATATATATATATATATATATATATATATATATATATATATATATATATATATATATATATATATATATATATATTACAGGAATCAACGTATAGGTACTATACTATAACAAGACGTAGCGGCCGTCCGCAGCGATGCAAATACCCCCACTGGGCGTACGTAACCCGCAGAGTGATAGGATAGGCTAGACCATTCCGTTTCACTCCGTTGCCCTTTGGTTCTTTCCTTTTCGCGTTTCACCTATCTCAGTGGTGTCTCTAGTGTACCCTCATCTCATATTGAAGTGTTTATGCTCTCACTTCCTACACCCCATTCCTTCACATGTTCCCAGAAACCTACAAGCGCTTACTCATACATTACATTTTTAAACGCAAAATGGCGAAACATACGACAACCTCGGAAATGCTTGGTGCTTGGAGGGGCGGCGTCCAAAGAATTCTCCTCATCATCCACTCCATACCCCATCATCACTTGGGAGTTTGGAGCCTCCGATGGTTGGGATGGTGCCGCCAAGAACTCGCTTCCAGCTTGCCCCGGTGCACCGTCTTCTTTTTTCATTAATTTCTGCAACATTCGCTGTCTTTTTTCTAATTTCCCCTTTGTCGAACACCAACTCTTTTTTAATAAATCTCATCTCTTGTTCTTAACTGAAAGTTAGGTGCTTGGGTGAGTTGAGATCAAACCTTATTCTGTTACCTCCTGCTGTCTCTATCCTCTATTTTAAGCCAAAGGCGGTTGTTTGGTATATGTGAGCAACGATGTTGTCTGTTCTCGTGTTTCTGATTTGGAGTCTTCTGAATTCTCTACTTTATGGCTTAAGCTCCCTTGCAATTCTACTACTAAATTTATTTGTTATGTCTATTTATCTCCTAATTCTACTGACTATAATAAAATTCTTCGACTATTTAAACTCCAAAATAGAGAACATTCTTTCTTCTTCTCCTTTCTCCGAAATCATCATCATTTTAGGTGATTTCAATGTTCACCACCGCCAATGGCTTTCTACTCAGTCTCATCCTTTCTATGTCCAACTCTCCGACCCCAAACTTAACCGCTATATTCAATATTTCATGTACTCTATTGGTCAAGTCTGGAACACACTTTATCTGTTTCTCAAACTTCCTTTGATTTGCACACTTTTAAACGATGTGTATTGGGAAATGTCGGCTATTAACGACAAGATTTACGGCATTTTCCCAACTCTGGTGGATATTTTTAGGCCTCTGGCTTTTGCCAACCAGAGGATATATATATATATATATATATATATATATATATATATATATATATATATATATATATATATATATATATATATATATATATATATATATATATATATATATATATATATATATATATATATATATATATTACCGCCATAATTAAAGGATAAAAGAAAATCCACCCAATCCCGAACCTAACGTAGATCCCTCAGGTGGGCGCAGACTGAGGATTTAAAGAGAAGTAGGTTAAATACAGCAGGAAAAACAGAAGGTAGGGATTTCCACAGAACATAGGTGGCTGGAAAGGAGATACCACAACGTGCAAGCATAGAGTTTGTAATGCTCACATAAAATTCATGTGCTACGAGAGCGACGCAATGGTGGTGGAATACGAAAAGCCTTGGATATTTCAAGCACCACCACACGAGTCCCCGTAGTCTCTTAAGGACAGAAGACCATAGATCAATAAGATAGGAAAGTATTTCACAAGTAGACCTCGAACATAGAAAGCCATACTGGTGATCTGAAAGGAGGGAGTGAGATTCCAAATGATGAAGGAAATGAGAGTTGAGGAGAGTTTCAAAGACTTTAAGATAGAATATAGTGACAGGTATTATAGGGTGATAGTTAGAAGGTTCAGAGCGGCTACCTTTTTTGAAGGGGATCGGTTGAACATATGCGCCCTTCCAGCACTGAGGAAAATATTAGTATTAAGTCATAGAGTAGAGTTGAACGAGGACAGGTGAGAGCTCGGAAGCACACTCCCTCAAAAAACGAGGAGGAATGCCATCCGGTCCACTTGCTTTCCTTATGTTCATAGATTTTAGGATCCCATACACCTGATCATATGAAAAATAAACGCATGGGACACCTGAGAGAAGTAGGAAGAGGGATGCCAGAATCATCTAGGGTAGAATTAGATGAAAAGAGGAGGCCGAAGAGATTAATCTTTTTAGGAGTGTAAGCTACAGATCCATAAGATCGAATAAGAGGAGAAAAGAAAGATTTGCAAAAGTTGTCAGAGATATTTTTGACAAGATGCCAGAAATTTTTATCAGTAGGAGAACTAAGGAGGTCAGCGAACTTTCTTTTGGTGAAAGCATGCACGCTTGGCCTGTCGAAAGTATAAAACTGCAATGATTTCGAGCTAAATGAAAATTAGAAAGAGTGATAGAAGAGGAATTTTTCCACGCTCGATAGCACTGTCTCTCTACTAAATGGTAAGAGAGCAGGCGCCAACAAACCATGAATTTTGGAGAGAGAGAGAGATTTAGCTGAAAAGGGAATGAACCTGTTCATCCCTTCAGATATCACTGGTCCCACTTTTTCGACGTACACCAAAGCATCATCAGTGTCAAAGCAGGATTCATTCCATGAATAGCTGGTGAAAAAGCGACGCGAGTTACCGACAGGAGGGAAAACGGTGTAATTATAACGAGAAGTAGTGGCGAAACATAAGTCAAGCGTGTTTAAGAATTGGTAGAACGATCTGGGATGTGTGTAGGTTCCCTAATCAATTGCTTCAGATCGTTGATAATACTGAATGATTTAGCCTCCTCTCCACCTAAATCAGTATGAGAGGAGCCCAACTACTCTGTGTAATGTACGTTGAAATCCCCTAAATAGAAGACCTCAGCATTTGGATGGAAAGATGTAACAGTCTCGTGAGAGGTAGTATATATATATATATATATATATATATATATATATATTATATATATATATATATATATATATATATATATATATATATATATATATATATATATATATATATATTATTATTTATAGATAATATAATATACCGGATATTTATATAGATTATATATATTAATAATATATATATATAATATATATATATATATATATATATATATATATATATATATATATATATATATATATATATATATATATATATATATATATATATATATAGGAATGTATAAAATTAGCTTTGAAATTGTGTTCTAAATTACAAACAGAGTCTTCCTTTAACCGTTTAGAGTGTGAAACGAGAGAAATTCAATCAAAATTGATAACAACAGATCGTTGAGAAGTATTCAATGAAGAAATTTTCTATCGATAAAGAATCAACGAGAGAAGAGGAAAACAAGCCCACCAGAACGTTAGAAACTTGACTAGTTCATCTACGTGTTTTTATTCTTTGTTTAAGAGGTTTAAGGACCTGGAATTCTTCTTGAGGATTAATAAACTTGCGAGATTCGATGTCATAGAGACATAGACAATTAATTTCCTGCTGTTCTTCAACGTAAATTACAAATTGAATTCCCTCATTACCTGCCTGCATGAGTGAGGTAAAAAGTACTGATAATTTCATAATTCTAAAATTACTGTAGTAAATGAAAAAATAAATTTTAGTACATTTTTGAAAGATGCTTAGAAATATATTTGATTATTTCTCAATAATCGTTAAATTTGAAATCTACATCTAAAACAAAGGAATATTTATCCACCAAGAATTTATTTTCCTTTATTATTATTATTTTATTTTTTTTTTTTAAGCTAAAATTGCTACAAAATATTCAGATCACAAATTACGATGCTCAATCAAGCAAGTGGCAAGAATTTATGAAAGACTGGCCCTTACGACTTACAGGTATCAATCTATATTTTGTAAAATTTAAAGTTACTAGCTCTGTTTCTATTTTGGTTACTAGCTCTGTTTCTATTTTGGTTACTAGCTCTGTTTCTATTTTGGTTACTAGCTCTGTTTCTATTTTTAGGTTCTTGCGCTTCACAATATTTTTGGCTAAAATTCTTTAGAATTTTTTTTCTAGATAAGTTACCTTTTTTTCGTCAAAATTTGACATGGCTGGTAACCTATAATTTTACAAAATATAAATTGTTACGCTTACTACTTAAGGTCCGAAAGACTTTACATTGATGACGGTTTTGCGAAGGACTTTAGACTTACTGAATAAGATTAACTAACATTAATTCACAGGTTTGAAGTGTAATTATATAAAACAATTAAAAAAAAGTTTCAAATTTATTCTGTCTATATAACAAAATGAAGGGGAAAATAAACAGAATCCAATGAGATATACAATTAATTAGGCAAATAAATTAAAACTTTTCTCTATTTGTCCTTTCAAAAGAAAAACAAGAAGCATTAAACGGTATATATATATATATATATATATATATATATATATATATATATATATATATATATATATATATATATATATATATATATATATATATATATATATATATATATATATATATATATAATTACTTTGAAAAATTCTACAAATACAAATTTTTATTTGCTATAATTTTACAGAAACTTTACAGAAAAATCATAAGATTTTACAGAAACTTTTCCTTAAACATTATAAGGTAAGT
The DNA here is from genome assembly GCA_009176605.1 of Armadillidium nasatum. Taxonomy (NCBI): domain Eukaryota; kingdom Metazoa; phylum Arthropoda; class Malacostraca; order Isopoda; family Armadillidiidae; genus Armadillidium; species Armadillidium nasatum. Next base: position 10,231 of record SEYY01022728.1, on the reverse strand, counting down.
TTTGGATTAACTTCAGATAAATATGACATTACGTAAATAATAATAATAATAATAATAATAATAATAATAATAATAATAATAATAATAATAATAATAATAATAGTAGTAAATAGTATTCATTAGTACTTTCGTTATAAAAAAAGGTGCTAAGCTAATTTACTTAGGTAAATAAATCGTATAAGATATAAGTCTAAAACCGAGTTTAATTTAATTATTCATTTAAATTTTCTTAAAACAAAATATATGATTGTGAACGTGACTTTATTCTTTTACATTTTCATTTATTTATTAAATCATAAATTGAAACAACGAAGAATTTCGGTATTTGCCAAAAAAAAAAAAAAAAAAAAAAAAAAAAAAATGAAATGCAAAAAACGTTTCAAGGGTAAAATAACAATGGTGGAAATTTGAAAATTGTAATATAAGTTCGTAGAAATTTACACCCTTTGTTTTCAAGTTTGTGCGTGTATAAGATTACTCAGACTATTCGAACTGCATTATTCGCTACTAGAGAGGGCAAAGCTTGTTTACATATATAACATTTTTACTTAAAATATATATATATATATATATATATATATATATATATATATATATATATATATATATATATATATATATATATATATATATATATATATATATATATATATATATATATAGTAACCTATCCTATTTTAGATATCTGTAACTGTATATACCGTATTTGAAATAAGAAGGTAGGAATCGTTTATGTTATAGGAAAAGGGATTCTTCTCAATCGACTTCATTCCCAAATAATACATTTAAAACTTTTGAAATCACTTTTAAAATCCTTATAAAATGAATGCAAATAAAAGTTTAAAGAAGTCAATATTAATATAGAGAAAATATATTACAAATACTATAATGTAATTCCTCTCCTCCTAATAAAGTTTAAATGGAATGGGAATAAAATATTTTTAAAAAATGAAATTAAATAAGTTTGTAATCTATTTAAAAATATTATTATAATGCATTGCATTATTCAAAATTGAGATTTGGTACCTATTAAAAAATTTCTTCTCAGAAATTCAATCTTGATATACAGACAGTAAAGTTTTTTTTTTTTTTTTTAAATAAATAAATAAATTAATTTTATTTAATAAAATTTATCTAAAATATAATAATAATAATAAGGGAGATTTACAAGGCTTCTTTGTAATAACTACAACCTTAATAATATACATGATTATTTTTCCCGTAAATATGGAAATGCGTTTTAAGATTAAATGCAATCCATAAAAGATAAAAATGGAACCGAAACCGGAGCTTAAGCCGGAGTCATAAGGTTTTGGGTGAAGGCGGAGAAAATTTTTTTTTGGGGGTGGGTTCGAAAGCGCCCAAAAAGTTCCCGGCGCTTCGTAACTCAGGCCCGTTAAAAACGACGAAGGAAATACCAACATATGGAGCTCATATCAAATGTAACTCAACAGAGTAAACAATGAACTTTGAGAAATATTATTACACAATTATTTAAATTTCATGATAAATTAAAATATATTAATTTTCATATAATATTAAAATATCGCATTTCTGTTTTAGAAATATTAATTTACATATTATGCAAATGATAGAAGAAAATAATGTTGGTTGGATTCCGAAAGCTATTTGCTACTTTGAATTTTATTCAATTCCAGGAATAGGCTGTTATCAAAAATTATTATCATTTCTTTTTTTTTTTCCTTTCTTTTAAATATTACGCCGCCAACGTGTTATTCTGAAGTTTATATTTTGTCAATAATATATATTGGATCAATTGCATTTTGCAGACTTCTGGAATGCAATAAAAATTTGCAAACAAGCAATTTTACTCACTGATAACAAAAATATAATTTTTATTTCCGAAACATAACTATTTAATTGAAAAAAAGTTTCACTTTCAAATTCTGGTAAATTCCAAAGACCCAATTTTTTCCCTATAAAATATCAATTTTTATCATCTTTGATAAGGAAGGGGAGGGACGGAAGAATATATATATAATATATAATATATATATATATATATATATATATATATATATATTATATATATATATATATATATATATATATATATATATATATATATAACATTGTTTCATCCATTTCAAATATTGAAAATCCGTAAAAATCTTAATTGCATCATAATGTTGCACAATAATCCCAGGGTTTCTTTCGCATATGAAATCAAATGTAATTTTTTAATTTTTTAGCATTATATTCCCTTATAAGTACTTAAAAATACATAAACTCTTCAAAAGGCGAAATGCATCATCTTAAATTTCTGAATAGATAAAATGTTTTAAACATAAGCACTTCGTCATCAGAAGAAGAAGAAGGTAATTAAATTGAAAGTTTTGGAATTAATTAAAACTAATAATGCAGCTGGACTCCATTAATGGAACCAACGATGGTAAAAATCCTTGAGATTGGTAATAAAAGAACCAAATCTAATATCACCCATCTAACTATCAGGCCTCAATAAGAACATTAGAAGTAATAATAATTGAATGTTGTGTATACCAAAATGTTGGTTACATCATCTCCCTTAAAAATAAATGATTTAATCACAGAAAAAAAAAACTTTAGGAACAATTACTGAACTAATTTAGTAAATTCTATATATATATATATATATATTATATATATATATATATATATATATATATATATATATATATATATATATATATATATATATATATATATATATATATATATATATATATAT
>SEYY01022727.1:15000-16577 GCA_009176605.1 Armadillidium nasatum | reverse complement strand
GGGTGGAGTCAATTGCAGAAATTTGAAGTTCCTGCAATCGTACGTGGGAATAAAACCTGGTTGCAAAGGGTTCCCACTCCTTAAGAACCATGCAAAGAACAAATCTTTCATCTGACTCGACTGCGACGAAATCATCATTCAATATTGACCAAGATTACTTCTAACTTAATTCTTTTTTCTTCTTTTAAATATGTAATTTTCCATTAATTGTAGAGGTGGACCGGATAGTACTTTGCATCGAAAGATGGTGCTCACAAATTTTTTATTTTTTTTTTTTTTTAGTCTTTTAATTTACTTTTTAAAAAATTTTTTAAACAAATATTACTTTTTTCCTTTTACCTTTGATCAATAACATTCTTCAATAATAATTCGACAAACAAACTGCAACTTCAGGGAGAAGATCTTGAAGCTTCATATTCAATAGTCTTTTCTTCTCTACTCTTCCCTTCTCTTCTCATCTCTTTCCTTCCTTTCTCTCCTCCGTTCTTCTCTTCTCCTCTTCTCTTCCATTCTCTTCTCCTCTCCTCTTCTCTCCTCTGCTCTTTTGATTTCCTTGTGATGTTCCTAACTTTTCTTCTTCCCATCTGCTTTCAAGCACATCCACTCACGACTAGCCGAATCATATATATAATATTATATATGTATATATGTATATATATATATATATATATATATATATATATATATATATATATATAGTATATATATATATATATTATATATATATATATATTATATATATATATATATATATATATATATATTATATATATATATTATATATATTATACATATAATAATATATTATATATATATATATATATATATATTATATATATATAACTACAGTCCTTATAAAAGACCAAGTCTTACCAAAATCCAGAGATGGAAAAATACTATCCTGATCGAAGGAGGCCAACCTGGTCCAGATACATGGCGTTTAAAAGGATGCAATCAAAGGAAGTTGGAAAACATATATAGGGAGTGTGTTCCAGACTTTACCAGTAGAGTATATGTAAGATTGAGCATAGAGGTTATGTCTGGGGTCAGAGAGTTGGACAGAGAAAGAATGAGACTGTGTAGAAAGGCGTGTCCAGCGAACTCTTCTCAATGGAGGTTGTATGCGTAAGAGAGTTCAGAAAAGCAGTGTCCGTTATAATAGCAATAATAAGGAGAGAGTGACGCAACAATTTGTCAGGCAGAAAGAGATTGGAGAGAGTTAGTAAGAGCAGGAGAGTTGATGAGACGAAATGCTATAGACTCCACCTTCTCAAGATTTATAGGAGAACAACAAGAATAGAAAGTAAAAAAGCATAACAGTTTCGGAGATAAATCGCTTCTCCCTCTTCAGTTGCATCTTAAGAAGGAGAAGCGATTTATCTGAGAAATTATCTTTATTATTTAAATTAGAGTAGTTTTAAAAATTATTCCATGAATATAATTAGAAAAGAAGCAAGTTCGTTTTCGTAAAAAGCTTATATATATATTAGTGATGGATCGGATGTCATATTAATATATATATATATATATATATATATATATATATATATATATATATTATATATATATATATATAT
>SEYY01022727.1:0-10000 GCA_009176605.1 Armadillidium nasatum | reverse complement strand
ATATATATATATATATGAATTTTTAAAGTGACAAAATTTTAAAATTTTAAAATTTTCTTGGTTTGTTTTTAAAATGAACAAAATTGTCACTTGCCAAATTTTTATGTATATAAGCAATTAAGGAAAAACAAATATATAAAAAAAATTGTCACACTGTAATGTAATTAATAATTTGAAAATAAAATTAGGAAATTTTAATATATTTTTATATGTTTTTTTTACATTATATTGTAAAGAATAAAAACTTGGATACGTTATCAACTAAATACAAATTTACCTCCAAGATACTTTGATCAACCATTGTGTCTGTATTATTAAATCCTCTCTCAAACATTTGTTGTCTTAGGATCCAAAGACTTCTTCTTTCCAAGGGTTTTTTAATTCTTATTCCCCACATTCCTCCAAGCATTGGAGCACAGTGAAACGGATGGTCACGCATGATGTGAAGAGATTTGCTTGTAGAGTTCAGCCACTCCGAAACAGCGTCATACTCTCTTTTCAAAATCTATTTTTATAACAAAATAAAATGTAAAGTTAATAAATTTTTTAAAAAATTCTTAAATACAGACATTATCAGAACAATTGAACAGTAAGAGAGGATTATCTCAACAAAATTCTTCACAAAATAATATCTTGTAAAAGAACAACAGTTTCAGCATTGGCCTACCCTAAGGTTTATGTATAGTATTTTAATCGTTTTACAAATTTATGCATTTTTTTGTATCTAAACCCAAGGTTGCCATAGAATAGCAAGGTTATGGGTGAAGGCTCAGGAAATTTTTTCCCAGATGAAGCAGGAGTTGGGGTGATATAGGAAAAAAATCTATAAAGTAGCTTTATTTTTAAACTGAAAGTCAATTAAAAGGCATCCTACGCCGGAGCTAGACCCGTAAAATAATAAAACTATGAAGGCGGAGATGAATTTATAGCCGGCAAAAATATTCAATGTCTCCGAAGCTCTGTCCAAGAATGACAGATAAAAATTCAGTGCTTATTTTAGACATGTTTGAATAGAATTACGAGTCTCTTATTTATTCAAATTGTCTTTGAATTGATTTTCACACCTCCACTCGCAGTCCATCATAAATTGAGAGGGCAATATTTGAATTTAGGATTTTTCAATTTGTTTTTAAATATTTTAAAATACGAGTAATCTTAAATCTTTAATCATAAAAATTAATTGTATTAAATCTTTTATTACTCAATATGCAAAATTAAGTTTTAAAAGTTGGATTTTAAAAATTATAAAGTATAGGAAAGTCAATCTTTTAAAAGTACAAGTGTGTGTATGTGAGTGTGTGAGTGGTTGGAAGGGGATCCTCAAACTGTTTTATGGTAGATTGGAAACTGAAGTTTTACCTTATTCCTTATTTTGGGCAAAATTATCTTCCTCTGCTAAAATTTTAGTATTTTTTTAGTTTGATTTTATAAACGTAAAGGTTTTTAACTAATGAGTGTAAGAAGCAAAAAATCTAATTAAAATATTGTTATAAGAGACGAGGTAATTATCTCATTTTGACTGTGTTTCAGAATTTTTCTCAATACAAAACATTTCATAACGTTCACCTTTTATATTGAAATCATCATACCTCTGAATCGAGATCCCTTGATAGCATGACATCCACTTGATCGTCACCCAAAGGAGTAAACCTCCACATTGTAACAGGATAAGGCCTGACGGTGTAAATCGGTGGAGGAAGATTATCAATATCACAAAAATTAACAAATGTCCAATTTTTCATAATCGATTGAAGAAACAATATGTCAGGCGATGAAGCATAAACGCGAACCCTCCAACCTGGGTAAAATACCGAGATGTTATGCATGACTTCATTGAAACCTATCCAATATCCTTTTTTCTTATTTAGAAAAGAATATGATATGACCTTCTGGTGGATCCCCAGATTTGCAACTTCTTCATTGCATGTAATATGGATATTCCTGCAACAAAAATTACATGTTCTGAGTTAATAAGGTTTATCTTTTATTAAATTCCTTTTTAAATGATCACAGTCTTTGATAATTTATTTTTAAAGTGGGAATTACCTTTAAGCATATATATATATATATATATATATATATATATATATATATATATATATATATATATATATATATATATATATATATATATATATATATATATATATATATATATATATACACGCATGAAACCACAATACACCTTGGAATAAAATTTTACAATTTCTAATCTGTTATTGAGGACTTGAACCCTGACCTCTCAGATGGTAAGTAAAAGTGCTAACCACCACACCACGAAGGTGCAAAAGGAAATTGCATTTGAGAAAGCTCATGATCACCTGTAATGATGACAATCTCAAAGGACCTCCCCGAACTCGCTCGGATATGTGGTAATAGGTCAGTCGAGGAGGTCCTTTGAGATTGTTATCATTACAGGTGATCATGAGCTTTCTAAAATGCGATTTCCTTTTGTACCTTCATGGTGTGGTGTTTAGCGCTTTTCCTTACCATCTGAGAAGTCAAGGTTTGAGTCCCCAATAACGGATTAGATATGGTATATATATATATATATATATATATATATATATATATATATATATATATATATATATATATATATATATATATATATATATATATATATATATATATATATATATATATATATAAGCTCACTAACCGAATCAACGCATTCTATTTATATTTATAGCAAAATGGCATCAAAACGTGCTTGTTTTGTAAATAAATGTTTGTTGTTAGATGTCGTTGAAAAATTATTTTCCTAAGGAAAATTTATCTTGCAGGTGTTAGGGAAATTTGGAAGGAACCGAAGTAATGATGTGGAAAACTTTGAAGTTAAAAATTCACAGTGCAATGTAACAATAACATATGTAAAAGAGAAAACTAAAAGTTACAAAATCTCAAATTAAGAGTGAGGAGAACCTTCTCTGGCCATTCTTACTTCCTTTGCTCGTGAGCTGTAGTAATGTATATATATATATATATATATATATATATATATATATATATATATATATATATATATATATATATATATATATATATATATATATATATATATATATATATATATATATATATATATATATATATACAACGAAATTATTGAAATCATAAATAGATAATAAATATTATTGCATTACTTTGATTCTTTTAACTTTTAAACTAGCGTCTCAATGTCTACGTGCTGTATCAGAAATATGAGGTTCAATCACTGTTCAAATGAGTTCAAATGAAAAGAAAAATATTCAGAGAGATAAAGAGTTGAAAGTTTATTCACAAATTCAATTGAGTTCAGAAAGAAACGAAAGAGAGAGATGAGAGAGAGAGAGAGAGAGAGAGAGAGAGAGAGAGAGAGAGAGAGAGAGAGAGAGAGAGAGAGAGAGAGAGAGAGAGAGAGAGAGAGAGAGAGAGATAGAGATAGAGATAGAGAGAGAGAGATAGAGAGAGAGAGAGAGAGAGAGAGAGAGAGAGAGAGAGAGAGAGAGAGAGAGAGAGAGAGAGAGAGAGAGAGAGAGAGAGAGAGAGAGAGAGAGAGAGAGAGAGAGAGAGAGAGAGAGAGAGAGAGAGAGAGAGAGAGAGAGAAGGAATGTAAGAGTGTAATTAGAAGTGAAATTTCTTATGAAATTAGTAGGGAAAAAGTTGTTCTTCAAGAAACATATAATTGTTTGTTACGTTACATTTTAATTCTTATTCGAAGTGCTAAACAATATCATTTTTTTTAGTTGTCATGAACTTCTAATATTTAGACTTTTGATATTTAATATATTTCATATATTTAATATTAAATTGAAAATATCTTTTAAAACATAATTTGAGATATCTCCACTTGGTGGGAAAAATTCTTTTTTGACTATATATATATATATATATATATATATATATATATATATATATATATATATATATATATATATAGGAGAAATGTCAAAAAATGTTTTCTGTAAAATAAAGTAATTTCCAGCAATAACTTGTGAATAATCTTAGTTTTTTAAAAAGCAGTTTAAACTAATTATTAAATAAAAATAAAGTTTCTTTTTGTTATAAAAATAATTTTATTTATGTATAAAGATATAAACTATTAATTTAAAAAGAAAAACATTTAAAATATGATGTAAATTATATATTTGGCTGCATCAGATTTTTAATGTACAGTTGTCAACAGAAGTTCGTTCCTATTAAGCTGTAAATAAATATTTATATAAAATGGAGATCATTCAGGTTCAGCCAATCACAGTTCAATTAAGCCCTGCTGAATGTTTTTATTTTCTTTTTATTCAAAATAGAGCTTTTATGAAATAATCTCCATTTTATATAAATATTTATTTCCAGCCTAATAGGAACGAACTTCTGTTGACGACTGTACTTCTTACGCGCTTTTCCTTATCTCATTTTCCCTCCTAAAACCAATTTTGTCGGGAAACTCGAAGGGAAAACCATTTTAAAAAACTATTATAAAATGTAAAATATATTTCTTTTATATTATATTTACAATAAAAAAATGTTTATGTTAAAAATTTCGATTTTAATGTATTTTAGTATATAATATTTAAATATATTATAAAACAATATTTTCTACCTTAAATAAATAAATTTTGTATATTATTTCAATATGAATTTCTGAAACTTTAATAATAATAATAAGGTTGTAAGCAATTTTTGTTAAGAATAATAAAAAAGAAATAAAAGTGAAAAACAAATAATTTGTTAATTGATCCTTTACATTTTAGAGATAATTTCCAAAGGTCATTAGCAAATTTATTTGCAATCACTTTATCCAAGAAGTCAAAGAAGAAGCCGCACTGTCCATCAGAAGACATCCAAAGCAGAGGCAAGAAGAAGCCGCCTCTACAGCAGCAGAAAAAGACGTCCAAGAAGAAGAAGAAGTTCCAACACCTCTGCTCACGAAAGGATACCCAGTTTGGCAGACCATTTGCCCTCGACTGTGGTTCATCCTTTGAAGTAGCTTTCCATCTGAGGCTACAGACGCTCCGCAGGCTTAAAGAAAAGTGGTGGCTACCACACGCCTACCAATCGGCATTTCCACAAAGGGACATTGAAAACACCCAGCCTCCTGATCTATCCCAATTCTCGCCACAAAGTGAAGGGATCTCCTGCACCAAATAATTGGTGACCCCTACATATTTGGTGATCCTACATAAGAAGGTTCTTATATAATTGGAGACCCTATAGTATATCCAGTTCACTGGACAGGTAAACTATGGACCCGAACACCCAAAACTCTAAAGAAGGAGCAGAAGATGGAGTTCATCTCTTCTGTGAAAATAAAGCCGCCACTTTCTCTGAAACCTCCGTACCAACATGGTTTCGAGTCCTGGAAGCCCAATTTCATTTGGCAAGAATATGAACGACAAGAACCAAATACTTCCACGCATTATCTCAACTCCCTACTGAAGTTTTGGACAGAATTTTGCAACCAGAGCTGGAAGCAGAGGACTATGATCGCCTAAAAAAGGCAGCTATTACCACTTTCGAAAAGTCAAAATTGGAACTTTTAAACGATCTTATGTCCAAGCAAATTTACAGTGGCAAGCCCTCTATCTATCTACAGGACATGATCAGACAGGCCGGCAAATTAAACAATGGAGAAGACTTAGGAATGCAATTTTTGAAGACTCTCACTGGCCACATACGAACTGCATAAGCTTCCCACACTACCCTAACGCTTCAACAACTGGGAGAACTCGCCAATGACTTACTAATAATGGCCCATTCTACTATAGTCATGGCCGTATCACCACCATCATCTGTAATAGATTCTCCCTCAACAAGATCTCCAAGACCTACAAATAACACTTCTGTTGGACTCAAGCCTTTCCATCAAAATCAGAGACCCAAAACTTTGTAGAGGATACATCTTCTACGGCCCAGATTCAAAATCTTGCAAGAAATGGTGCAAATGGCCTCACAAAACAGGACTAAATATCCTACCAAATTCTAAGCCACCTTCAAGATCTTCTTCACCTGCCCCGTCGGAAAACTAGAGGAGCGGACTGATATCTGTGTCATATCCAGTTCGCAACTTACAATTACAATCAAGATCATTGGCACAAGTACCTTATTCCTACTCGACACTGGAGCTTCAATCAGTAGTCTACCTTACTCCATGGTTTCCAACATGACGCTTTTTCCTTCAAACATCACCTGTTCCGCAGCTAATGGTTCGCCTATCATGTGTTTTGGGGAAATAGTCGCATGCATCGCCATTCCAAAATTAAGCAGAGAATTTAACTGGACCTTCATCGTTGCAGAAGTCGCAATTCCTATCTTAGGAATGGATTTCCTCCACCACTACAACCTTCTCATCGATTGTTTCAAGGAAACTCTTCGTGACACCCATACTAACTCTTTTAGCATCTTTAAAATCCTCCTCCATGGAAGTTCCATCTTTTCAAGCTCAACTTCAAATTCAAAACAATATCATAACGTCTCTACTATAGGAATTTCCATCCCTGACTTCACCTATAGACCTCAACAGTCTGACCTGCAAAACTAATGGACCCTGTCATTATATTGAAACTGGTGATTCTCCTCCGGTTTTTGCAAAAGCTCGTCGCCTTCTGGATAATAAATTAAAAGCAGCAAAAGCGGAATTTGACATCCTCCTCAAGAGTGGAATCATCAGACAAAGCAAATCTTCATGGGCATCACCTCTACAGATTTTTAATATACTTCTTACGAGCTTTTTCTTATCTCATTTTCCCGCCTAAAACCAATTTTGTCGGGAAACTCGAAGGGAAAACCATTTAAAAAAACTATTGTAAAATGTAAAATATATTTCTTTTATGTTACACTATATTATATTTACAATAAAAAATGTTTATGTTAAAAATTTAAATTTCAATGTATTTTAGTATGTAATATTTATATATACAGTATTTTAAAACAATAGTTTCTACTTTAATTAAATAAATAAAGTTTTGTATATTATTTCAATATGAATTTATGAAACTTTAAAATAATAATAATAAGGTTGTAAGCAATTTTTGTTAAGAATAATAAAAATGGAATAAAAGTGAAAAACAAATAATTTGTTATTTGATCGTTTACATTTTAGAAATAATTTCCAAAGGTCATTAGCAAATTTAGTTACAATCACTTTATCCAAGAAGCCAAAGAAGAAGCCGCACTGTCCAGCAGAAGACATTCAAAGCAGAGGCAAGAAGAAGCCGCCACTAACAGCAGCAGAAAAAGACGTCCAAGAAGAAGAAGAAGTTCCAACACCTTTGCTCACGAAAGGATACCCAGTTTGGCAGATCATTTTCCCTCGACTGTGGTTCATCCTTTGAAGTAGCTTTCCATCTGAGGCTACAGACGCTCCGCAGGCTTAAAGAAAAATGGTGGCTACCACACGCCTACCAATCTGCATTCCACAAAGGGACATTGAAAATACCCAGCCTCCTGAACTATCCCAATTCTCGCCACAAAGTGATGGGATCTCCTGCACCATATAATTGGTGACCACTATATATATATATATATATATATATATATATATATATATATATATATATATATATATATATATATATATATATATATATATATATATATATATATATATATATATATATATATATATATATATATATATATATATATATATATATATATATATATATATATATATATATATATATATATATATATATATATATATATATATATATATATATATATATATATATATATATATATATATATATATATATATATATATATATATATATATATATATATATATATATATATAAATATATATAGTGTTCGTTTTTATAAAATAGTTAACCCAAAAAATTTTAAAGATACTTTTTCCCTACATTTCTTTTTTACGCTTAAAAGCAATTTGCGAGCTAAAAATCCTCGAAGGGAAAACCATTTTAAAATATTATTTTTAAATGTAAAATATATTTCTTTTATAAAATATTAAATTAAATTTTTAATAAAAAATTGTTAGTGTTCAAAACTTCGATTCTAATGTAAAATAATATGTGTTATATAAATATATGATTAAATAATACTTTAGAATTAAAATAAATAAAATTTTGTATATTATTTCAATGTGAATTTATGGAACTTTTATAATAATGACTTTGTAAGCAATTTTTGTTAAAAATGAGAGAAGCCAAATAAAGTGAAAAAACCAATTATTTGTTAATTGATCCTTTCCATTTAGAGATAATTTCAAAAGGTCGTTAGCAAATATTGTTACATTCACTTTAGCCCAAGAAGCCGAAGAAGAAGCCGCACCGTCCAGAAGAAGGCGTCCAAAGCAGAGGCAAGAAGCAGCCGTTCCCACAGCAGCAGAAGAAGACGTCCAAAGCAGAGGCAAGAAGCAGCCGTTCCCACAGCAGCGGAAGAAGAAGTTCCAACGCCTCTGCTCCAGAAAGGAGACCCAGTTTGGCAGACTATTTGCCCTCGACTGTGGTTCCTCCTTTGAAGTAGCCTTCCATCCAAGGCTATGGACGGTCCGCGGGCTTGAAGAGAAGTGGTGGCTACCACACGACTACCAGTCGGCATTCCACAAGGGGACTTAGAAAACACCCAGCCTCCTGAACTATCCCCCTTGCGCTACAACAAAGTGTAGCGACCTCCTGGACCATATATTGGTCAGGCCAGAGATAACTAGGTCGCTATAAAATTGGTGACCCTATAGTGTTTCCAGATTTTCTGGACAACTAGACTATGGACCCCAGTACCCAAAACTCTCAAGAAGGAGCAGGAGAGGGAGTCATCTCTTCTGTGAAAATAAAGCCGCCCACTTTCTCTGAAACCTCCGTGCCAACATGGTTTCGAGTCCTGGAAGCCCAATTTCATCTGGTAAGGATATCAGCGACAAGAACCAAGTACTTCCACGCTTTATCTCAACTCCCTACTGAAGTACTGGACAGAATTCCACAACCAGAGCTGGAAGCAGAGGACTATGATCGCTTAAAAAAGGCAGTTACTACCACTTTTGAGAAGTCAAAACTGGAACTTTTTAACGATCTTATGTCCAAGCAAACTTACAGTGGCAAGCCCTCTATCTATCTACTGGACATGCTCAGACAGGCCGGCAAGTTAAACATTGGAGAAGACATTGTGAGAATGCAGTTTTTGAAAACTCTTCCTGGCAACGTACGAACTGTATTAGCTTCCCACACTACCCTCACGCTTCAACAACTCGGAGAACTTGCCAATGACTTACTAATTATGGACCATCCTACTACAGTCATGGCCGTATCACCACCATCATCTGCAGTAGCTTCTCCCTCAACAAGATCTCCGAGACCTACAAACAACACTTCAGTTGGCCTCAAGCCTTTCCATCAAAATCAGAGACCTAAAATTTGTAGAGGTCATATCTTCTACGGCCCAGATTCAAAATCTTGCAAGAAATGGTGCAAATGGCCTAATAAGACAGGACTAAATATCCTACCAAATTCTAGGCCACCTTCAAGATCTTCTTCACCTGCCCCGTCGGAAAACTAGAAGAGCGGACTGATATCTGTGCCATATCCAGTTCGCAACTTACAATTACGACCAAGATCTTTGGCACAAGTACCTTATTTCTACTTGACACTGGAGCTTCAATCAGCAGTTTACCTTACTCCATGGTTTCCAACATGACGCTTTTTCCTTCAAACATCACCTGTTCCGCAGCTAATGGTTCGCCTATCAAGTGCTTTGGAGAAATAGTGACATGCATTACCATCCCAGAATTAAAAAGAGAATTTCACTGGACCTTCATCGTTGCAGAAGTCGCAATGCCTATCCTAGGAATGGATTTCCTCCATCATTTCAACCTTCTCATCGATTGTGGCAAGAAAACTCTGCGCGACACACAAACTACTCTTCTAGCATCTTTAAAATCCTCCTCCATGGAAGTTCCATCTGTTCAAGCTCAACTTCAAATTGAAAACCCTGTCATAACGTCTCTACTACAAGAATATCCATCACTGACTTCACCTATAGATCTCAACAGTCTAACCTGCAA
>SEYY01022726.1:37500-38659 GCA_009176605.1 Armadillidium nasatum | reverse complement strand
TAATAATAATAATAATAATAATAATAATAAAAATAAGAACAATAATAAAAATTATAAGCATAATGAAAATAAAAACAGTCAAAATAATAAAATAGTAAAAATAAAAACAAAATTAATAAAAATTGTAATAAAAATATTAATAAAATTCTTAAAATAATAGTAACAATGAAAATAAAAAAAATAAAAATAATAGTTATAAAAGTAATTATAATCCTCATAATATAAGTAATAATATTAAAAATAATAAAAATAATAAAATAATGAAAATAGTTAAAATAACTGTAATAATAGTAATTATGAAAATAATAATAATAATAGATAATAATAATAATAAAAGTCATAAATTTCTTTATACAGAGAGTGTAGTACATTATAATTTTACACTATTAAGTAGGTCCTATACTACTAAGTATACTGCTAAAAATAGTAATGAAGTGATTGTACAGTTCTCTGAAAAGGAAGTTCTAAGGGGATATACATTGATTCTTTAAATGTATATTGTTGAATATAAAATTAAAGATACAATTTTGATTGGTAGATCGTAAATCAGGGATGAAAATTTCACAAATAATTAATATACGTAACAAGGCTTTCCATTGATAATGGCAATAAGAATAATGGTGATTTATTTTATGAGTCATTGCAGTTATCTAAAATAATAGTTAATAATAAATAATAACAATGTAATTATAATAAATAATAATAATATAATAAGAAAAATAACAATATAATAATAATAATACTAATAATATAATAATGATGGGAATAATGATAATAAATGGATTTTTCTCAGATGCTCACAGGTAGTACTGAGGATATCTGGGTATTTCTTTTAGGAGAGAGAGAGATTTAGGTGATTTAATTACGATTAGTTTTTTTGAATATAAGTGGTGTATGAAAAGCTCTACTGCCTCTAAGTAAGCATATATGTTTTTTTTATGGTTACAATTCTATGGGATTGCTCTGCATGTTGTTCTATGCACCAGAAAGCACTAAATTAAAATCATTGACATTTGCAAAAATATATTTTGTAATACATAACGCGGGATGGATTTTGCAAATTTTGCAGTAATGTACTCACACATATTTTGCTAATTTATTTGATAATGTGTTTAAGTGTTCTTTATATGCTGATTTTTCATCAGTTATGAATTCAAGA